>DWKL01002026.1:0-13400 GCA_018249415.1 Phareas burnsi | reverse complement strand
GGAAAAAGTAGATTAAAGAGTACTAATTTATAGCATTCGAACTTGCATTGACATTGAACGAAACCTGCATAAATAGCACAATTATAAAATGTATAATTAATAACAATTCCCATATTTGCCTCGAGCGGGTATTATATATACAGCTGCAGTGCTACTGCATCAATTATACTATTAATGTCAACGATGAAAAGCTATTTTCTAATTTATTGAAGCTTATATATATTATTTGTTTTATTATTCGGTTGTTTGTTTTGTTGTTGTTTTATGCATTAAACAAAACCACACGAGTAAAAAATTGGGAGTTCATACCAAAGTAGCATTTTTTTCTCACAAATTTTGAGGATTCTTAACTTAACTTCATATTAAAAATAAGTAATAGTAATAAAAAAGAAAAATACTAATGTTGTGTTAAATAAATGACATTATTGTCGAATTAATGATTTTGTTAAATAGATGAATAAGTTATAAATCTTGATATTTTTATTTACTTTAAGAGGCAATGGCGGTCGATTTTATTATCCTTTTCATAGTAAATTGGATACCATTATTAAAGAATGTAACTAAAAATTTATTCCAAAGACCTCAGGATCTCAAACTTTATTGTGTTTTCAAATGGTGTTACTCTGGTATAAGACTCAAAAATACACTATAAATATGAATACTCGAATGGGGGCAAAATTAAATTGTATTCAAACACCTCTCGCGTTATTTACAGACAAGAATCCAGCAAGAAAAAGAAGAAACGTTCTAAATCACAGAGCTCATCCGGTTCCAGCAGCTCGGAGCACGACAGCGACACTGCCAGCTCAGCGGACGACAGAAAGACCAGGAAAAAGAAGGTAATTATCAAGCCTCAACCGTTGAAGTGTTCACAAGTTTGCCACCGAAAATATATGCTCTTGATTTTAATAGCAACTTCAAACTACATATATGGCGGAATTCAAAGGTTGTGTTTTTGTGAGCTTAGTGTGTAGATAGAAATGTGATGGATGTGTTAATTCTCTCTCTTCTCATTATGTATGAAAAATTAAAAAAAAAATTGTTGTGTCAGAATGCATTCAAATATATTTAGATTTCTTGTCAATCAAATAAAATCTGCTATCTCATTTTAACTCTCTCATATAAAACAGAGCTTCTCTTCAAGAGCTCAATACGATAAGGCTTGAAAGTCCTCCGCTCAGCTCTTAAATAGAAACGTGCTCAAAGCCCCAGATGGAGTTAGTAATCAGCTAACAGAGACATTTGGTCAAAATTCTGGTGCCCTTTGGATTTGTGTCCGTGCATTTCAATTCCTACTTGGCCCAATGGCATACTGGTCTAAGACACAGATGGTCCCGGGTTCTATTCCCTGCCAGGTAGAGGTTTAAATGATGAACTTAAATTTCTGTTTTGGGTCTGGGTGTTTGCGTACTATTCTTTGTATGTGTCAGTGGTACCCACAACGCGAAATCCTAATTTGGGTCTATGAGTGTAGAAAAAGTTATTATTAATAAATAAAATAAGTTATACTTCTTTGACATATCTAAAAATTATTTATTATAATTAGTAAATAGTATTCTAACAAAAAGTAATATAGAAAGATAATCCAAAATCTTGAAACTCTTATCGATATTAAAGAATAAATAAACACTTCAATAATAAATTACATGAAGCATATTAGGAATACAAAATATTAATCACTCTTGTAATTTATATAGCGTATTTATTATTATTCGGTAATAAAATAAGATTTGTTAAACATTACACATCAAAAAAGTTTTCCGGGCTATTGCTGTCAAGTACGTATGATGACGTGGATTCTCAATTTTTTTCACATATTTCCCTAAATGCGCCTAAAGAAATTAAATTCCAAAAATATCGCCAACGGAATACTGTAATGGTGTATGTTGAACTGCAACTTTGTTAAAATAGTTCAAAAAAATTGTCTTTTTATTTACTTATTTTATACTTTGCGTACAACACGAATACAGAATACAACAACATAATATAGAGACCAACAACAAAGACAAACAAACAACTATATAAAGACAAACAACAAAGAAACACACAACAATATAAAGACAACCAACAAAGACAAACAAACAACAATATAAAGACAATGACAAAGGCAATTACTTGTTTATATTGTTACTTCAATATGATCATTGCTTTCGTTACAAAAGTTGTTTTTTTTTTACAATATTTTAAATCATATAAAGTAATGACAAAAACATAATCTTTGAATTCGCAGTATGACATGGTAGTGACTACTTTTATTTTGTGATTTTTGTATCGGTTATTGGGGTCATGTAAAACTGGTAAACGCATCAGCCCTTATATTTTATAACTATGGGGATTTGTTGTCATAGGAACCCACACCACTCATAATCCCTTGCCCACATAGGTTTTTTAATCCTCGATTAAAATAGGTTGAATAATTTTTAAGGGATAGAGGAACTAATAGCTCATTTAGCACACCGCTTCCTTTTGTTTATTTCATGAAGACGAACAAAAATTTGTTTTGATATATGATAATGATAATGTCAGCACTCAATAGCTTCCAAACATGGGCTTTCTAGGTCTTATTTTATGTAAGGAAATCTCTTGCGCAATATAAAAATCCCTTTAATGAACAGTTTCTTATATGATGATAGTAGAAATGATTAGTTTTGCTGTTTTCATAAACTGTTGCCCCCAAGCTTTCAAATTATGTTGTTCACACACGTTCTCAACGAAGCGAATCATGAATTGGAATTCAATATGGGACGTATGCAGTTTATTAAATGTGGTTACTCTCTTTCTATCTATCTGTTTGTCTATCTCTTACTCCATTTTTTTTTTGTATTTTTTTTTCTGTAAATACAAGATATAGCGAAGTAAAAATTATCTGTTTAACTGTGCATCATTTCATAGGATAGCCATCTTTATCTGAAGAATAACGTATACTGTAAGTATTTCACAAAACAATAACACTGTAAGAACACTATGTTAGGTGAATACTAAAAATTTTACATGTTTAAATTTGGATATGCATTATACCGCGTATTACATTTGTGACTAACATTGAGAGTAATTAAGCAAGCGGGCAATCGTCGATATGTAAAGTGTGCACAGTTATTTACATGCATGGTGTTTTGTAGTCCTTTAAAACAGATGGTGGTATCACTATGTGTTGCGGCGCCATGCCTCGATGTGTTATAGAAAAACGTGCTTGTCAACCACATTCCACTTTTTGTTTGTCTATTTTCTCCCAAGGTCTTGTCGCGTTTTTGATTTTCGATTGCGATTATATCGTTTTGACTATGAAATTGGTCCTTCGTGCCGGATCGTAGCACGTTTTTGTAGCGCACATCAAGTGTTGATGTCCAGACTGATTGTTTATGAAGATGTAACTAATCCATAACATTCTCCCTCTTCTCATTGACTCGAAAACTAATTAAGGATGCTCCACATGTTTATACGGTATACACTACCACCACCGTTTGTTGACGAAGGTACGTTCCCGAAGTGTTATATTACATTTGATTTTGTGTAATACATTTATTTATGTACTTGATTATATTGAATATGTTGTTAATGTGTTACTAATTTAGTACTGTAAATATGATGGACTCGTGCACTGGTGCCAACAGACAAACATTTCTATATACTCGTTGCATATGCATATGCTATAGTCATATTCTCTTATTGAGAATGTTAAGAAAAAAAAAAAAAAATAACATTCTGAACTTGAAAAGAAAAAAAACTACTTTTACAAATATTTATTTCTCTATCGATATTCGCTTTTGTGAGTAGCTTATTAAATAATATTTACTATGTAAAGTTAACGGTGTTTTAGTTAATGCCTCCATTTTTTTTATTAATTCCTTATAGAGAGCATGTGTAAAGTGTTTTATGTTTTTATTTTAGTATAGAGATTCTTCGTTCAAATAAAATAAATAAAATTGAATGGAAGAATCTCTGTTTTCTTAGTGGATTTTTAGTTGCCATAACCACTAGTCTTCTTGTACTGGCACTGGTGTTCTCAGCGTTTGTACTTTGCATCATTTTAATACTTTTGTTAATTTTGTACAGAAAAAATCGAGTAGCAGGCGTCGTGCGACCAGCGAGCCATCCAGTCGAGAGAGGTAATAAACATTTTTTTAAAGGTCTTCGATTAACGGGCGTTGTATTATGTATAATTAGGAATTGGATTAAATGTTTAAAGTAATGATACATAAAAACTACTTTTCAGTTCCCCCGTAAAGCAAGGGAAGGAGAAGCAATGGGAGCGCCCGCAGGACGTGAACGAGAATGACAATCGCAACAAGAGGAGGGACCGCGACCGCGAAGAGCGTAACCATAAATATGACGACGCGCCGCCCAGAAATACACGTCAGAATGATTCGAACAGGCGGCGAGTCGAACGGAGCCGATCATTGGAACGGAGGCCGTCGCCCGACTACCGGCAGAGGGACGAGCGCAGGTCGGTAGACCACAGGCACAGAGAGGACCGCAGATCTCCGGCCTATGAACGCAGAGACGAAAGACGATCCCCAGACTACAGGCAGAGAGAGGATAAACGATCGCCCGATTTCAGAAGAGATGGACGCAAATCATCGCCAGATAGGCGCCGAGACGAAAGAGTATCGCCAGATTACCGACAGAGAGGTGAGCGAAGATCCCCAGATTACAGGAAAAAATCAAATGCAACTACTAAGTATGATAGCAGAAAAAGGGATTTATCAGATGATGAAGGAGAACGGGCCAATGGATCGAAGCGCTCGAAACGGGATAAAAGGAATTCTTCGTCGGAGTCCGAAGCCGAAGAGCCGGCACCTAGTAAATCAAATAAACGAGATAAGAGACAAATCCAAAGAAGTATATCCCCGGCACCAGAGAAGCGACGGCGAAAGAGCCCCACGCCACAGACTAGCAAAAAAGATGACACATATTACAATAGGAGAGATTTCCTTAAGGATACTAATAGAAATCGCAGAGGTAGTTCATCGCAGGAAGACAGGCGCGTTCCCAGACGAAGCGAGTCACCCGTGTACAAAAATAAAACTGAAGATGAATTTCGAAAAAATGAGAAATATGATAAAAGGAATTCCCACAATGATCGCTACCAAGAAGTAACCAAAAGGAATGAAAGAGACAATTATGAAGACCGCACTAGGCGCAGGAGGAATAAGAGCTCGTCTAGGGAGAGACGAGATTCATCACAGGAATATCGAGAACAGTCGCCTAAGAGTTATAAAAATCGAGACACTTACAAAGAACCAGAACGGTATTATAAAGGTGGGAGACCAACAAGATCGCCCCCCTCTGAATCTGATCCAGAACCGCTTTCTAGAAGAACACAAGAAAAGTCGAAAAATAGGGATCAACATTACAAAGAAAGAAAATCATCGCCCCCGCCAAAGGAAAGGAGGCGACGCAGTCCATCGCGTGATAACGCGAGTAATGAATCTCCCACATTACGCAGGACAGTGGAGAGTAAAGTAGAAAAATTTAAACCCATTTCCAAACCGGATAATAAAAGAGAGAGCAGTCGGCCGGGGAGAAAGTCACCCACGCCCGACGAACGACAGCGGCGCAGAAGCTCGCCGAGCCCCTCCAAGTCGCCGAGTCCATTTCGTAGGGGACCAAAAAACGAGAAAAAACGGAGCACTCCACCCAGCGTGAAACCCAAGAAATCACCGGAGGGTCGCTCCGCGTCGCCTAAGCAAGCCGCGAAGGACAAGAACGACAAAGGCAAGGGCCATGCGGCAAGAGATTCACATAAAGATAGATCCCGTTCGAAGTCCAACCACAGGAGCCGGAGTACATCCAGCCTGAGCTACTCCCCAGCGCGCCGAAGTCCCGAGCGCTACCGGGACATCCTCGACAAGCTGCCGGAGAAGGACAAGCGCAAGTACATCAAGTCTCCCTCCGACCTACAGCCGAAGAGGAAGAAGAAGGACCCCGCCGAGAACAAGCCCATAGTGGTGTGCATGAGGAGCTCTTCGAGCGAGAACGAGGACTCCGAGGAGGACTTCCTGAGACTGAACGAGCGCGCCCGGCAGGACGACCTGGACATTCGCGAGTTGAACAGACTGAAGGAAAAGCTCATCCAGATGACCAAAGCTAACATGGAGAAGAAGAGAGCCGAGGAGACGAACGGGCCGTCGACGTCTGCGGGGCCAGGCGCGGCCGGGGATGCCGAGCGGGCCGCGTCGGTCGATCGGAGTCCGCGGGAACTGGCAGAAAAGTCCCCGCAGAACGGGAGCGAAGCCTTGAAGAGCAAGAGCCCGGTGAACGTGGAGAGTTCGCCGGAGCGCGGTCGGCGCAGCTGGTCGCGCTCGTCGCGTTCGCGGTCGCGGTCCAAGTCCAAGTCCAAATCGCGGTCGCGCGGCAAGTCCTCGCGCTCGCGGTCGCGCTCCCGCTCAGACTCGTCGCGCTCCAGGTCCAGGTCGTACTCGTCGTCGAGGTACGTTTTGTTTGTATGTGAGAATAGTAGCAAACGAGCGCGCGGGCCACCTAATAAAAGCTAAGTGATCACTGCAGCGCTTGAACACCCACATTTAACCTCAAAGCAAAAGTCCTATCTGAAGTCGTACGTATATGAGTCAGTTCCAGAGAACTAACTGTACGGTACTGTAAGTGTACCCGAGAATCACATTTTTCCAACCAAAACAAGAATTGCTTCACGGTGGATTACGAGGGCGTCGGTGGTACCTCATTGGACGAATTATAGTTCTTCATCAACCCTATTAATGTCTCACTCAGTAGGGTTACGCTATAGTCCACCACGCTGGCCAAGAGCGGATTGGTAGACTTCACACACCTTCGAGAACTTTACAAAGTGCTCTCATGTAGGTTTCCTCATAATGTTTTCTTTCGCCGTTACCACGTTGATTGCTGCGGCTAATATTCGAAACAATCCTCCAGTACGGCGGCACACACTGAATGCGTGCGAGCCGCACGGGTGGCGTGGACAGTAAGACACGACAGGTGCATTTGCCGCAGTCAACGTATTAAAGAAAGTGATAATAAATGTTTAATACGTGCATAACTTCGAAAAATCAGTTTCATGCGGGAGTCAAATGCCGGACTCCCGGTGGGAGGAACCGGAATCTTAAACACTGGACAATTACTGCTACTATAGTTCTACCACCTAATAAACTAATGACTCCCCTCCATTCCATAAACATAACGTCTTACTCATCTTATATTCCAGGTCCAGCCGTTCCAGCTCTTACAGCACCAGAAGCTCGTCCCGCTCCACTCGCAGCACATCCAGATCCACTCGATCCTCTAGGTAATTCCCTACGCTTACGTGCGTCAACAACAGAACATAGTTAACATTTTCTGTTGTTATTTTTTTAATGCACCTACTGTAACTTTCTCTCATCATCATGAGTTAGGGGGAAGATGCCATTAGGCATTAAGTTTAAGTTGGCCTTTTGTAATGCCTAATTAATAAGTTTACAATAAGTAAAAAGAAAAAAAAGACTTATTTTAATTAAACATTTTACGGTAGTTTTATTTTCATGAAAAAAAACTTGTTAATGACTTGTAATTGTTGTTGTTTAATGATGTTATTTTTGTGATTTTCCATTCAATGTCAAATGTCCTTAACATTATAGTAGCTATGTTCTGTTGTTGAAAACTCTAATTATTACACTGATTTACTAACATTTATCTATAATAATTTAAAACAAAATTCTAAAAAGCTGAATATTTATAATTTGCACTACATAAAATACCAATTTAATAATTTAAATTCTTATTGCATTATATTATATAACACAGCGTGGTTGAATTGGTATTCCCACTGATTCAATCACATTGTGTTATATAATATAATGCAGTAAGATTTTAAATTATTAAATAGGTTTCTTATGGAGTGAAGAATGTGGAAATGCCGTTTCTAACACCACGTTTCCACATAAATCTAAAGCCGAAAATACATATATATATGTCGGTTGGTGGCCACTCCGCTCTTCGTTGGAGTCGGACATCTTTGTTTACCGAGTCTTTCAATAGAAGATAGACGTCACGTTCATGCAATAATGCATTTTAATTATCTGAACAAATAAATTACTCAAACAAACATAGCTTTGATGTCTAATAATTAATTTAAAATCGAATTGTACGACGATCCGGCGAGGTTTTTTCTCTCCATCCCGATGGCAAGCTTTCTGTCTTCCGCGGCAACGGTACGCATAGCGCCATCTATAGCTCTCGCAATCTAAACCCATTTACTTTCAAAACCGTTACAGATGTAATCTGCGCCTACATATATATATGTATACTCTAGAAGTCCACTAGTTATACAAGATTAGTAAATATGCAGCTAAAAAAGACGGCTGTCAAATCTCGATCTACATTGACTACTACTACGTTAATACATTTAGTTATGGAATTTAATTTTTAGAAAGAATAATTTCCAAGGTGTGTCTGCGTTATTTTATTACAACAAGGCTGAATAGAGTGATGGTACTCCCTTCAATACGATCACAGTCATCGGTGCGACCTGCCCCATTTATGTTGCGAAAAGAGTGTTAGACCAGAAATTCCATAATAAAATAATCATTTCAAAGAAAATAATAAATGCACAAATGCTTATCAACAAGAAATGAAACAAGTTAGGACGAGTTTGCATCATTTTGGTAGATCAAATGATCGGTGGTTCGACGTGCACATATTGTTAATCGTTGTTTAAATATACATATATGACAGAACTATATACATATATGACAGAAACAAGATATATATATGACAGACAATGAAGACATGCATAATAGAAATTATCATGAGACATTAAATACAGAGTTATTATTCGTTTTACAATTAAATGGAAAATTTTAAATTACTTAATTGTTTATAGTTATTGTGGCAACCGTCCCATTAAATAGATGGTAGAACTATAGCTCGTCCGGGGAGGTACCATCGCCGCCCCCATAATCCACCGTGAAGCAATTTTTGTTTCGATTGGAGAGGTGCCGTTACCGAGTACACTTAGAGCTAGCCGAACTTCCTAGTGCTCAAAAGTAGTAATACATCTACGTTCGACTTCAGATAGGCTAGATGTGGCTGCATTGACCACGCTGGTTCGCTGCTCTTCAAACATAACAAACAACGGTTCCTACTGCGCGTTTGGCGGACACACTAAATAGGTAGTTACAATTGAATGTGGCACGTCGAGCCCCGATCGCACGACACCAAAAAGATGCAAACCCCAACCGGCCGCGCACCGCTCGCGCAGAACGATGACGGGCGTGTACGCAGACTACCGGCGCACGAGCGCGTCGCGCGCGCGCTCGCGCTCGCGCTCGCCGTCCATCCCGCGGCGCGCCGGCTCGCCCAGCTTCCTCGACCGCCGCCGCATCACGAGGTACACGATCACGACCCGCAGTGCTTTTGTATAATGAACCGCCACTTGTTCCGCGTCACCGTCAAGTTTACATGAGACGCTAATAACAGGCGTTGGCAATATAACAATATAGTAATTTATTTAACAGTAATATTCAGATAAAATGTATCCTATATGTTGTTCGAGAGAATGAACTGTTACCATACGATATTTAATAAAAAAGATTTCGCACTAAAGTTCTAATAAGTAATAGGTTTTCTGGGTAAATTTATATCGGTCTATACTCACTGTTATAGTTTTTTTAATAATAATTATGCAATAACTTAAAAAAAATGTTGAAGTACATAATACATTTCTGAGACTACTCGCTAAGCATAATTAAAAAAAACATAAATAATTATGCTTTACATTTTTTTTTATGACCTTATTATTTAAATATATATTTAGCCGTCGATCGCCCTTGAGTAGTGTATTAAGTAACCCTTGCAATTGCGCGCAATGGGCGGCCCCTAAAGAATTTTAGAACAACAGGATTATTTAATTTACAAAATTGCGCATAAAGACTAAATAATATTTGCTTGAACCCGTAATGCATATTAGGCTAATAATGGACATACCTATATGGGCCCGTTCTGTTAATTGTTGGTTATTATTATGATATATTTAAATAATATTATTTTCGAAAAATCTAGACTGACTTTCACTGAATCTTTCTAATAATAAAAACTTCCCTAGACCGTTTGATTTGATGTTAATATTTTATAAATTGACTAATTTAATATTGAACAGATCGCTATTAAAATAATGTTCGAACGTACAAAAGCACTGTATTTGTATCGAGAGGGAGTGTAAAAAGCAATACTATCGACATCCGTTTGAACTGTAGAATGGTATCATTGAAACAATACGTTCGAACGATGAGACACTTAGTATTGCGGTGTGTTTAGATGTTAACCCCATGTCGTGTGCCGCTTACGTATGCTAATTTTATAGAGGGCTTTTTATTTTATTTGACACGTGTTGTGTGCTTTATTACGATGTGTCACGAGTAACTTTTTAATTTAAATCACTTTTTTTTCTCACTTTGTCATGTTATATTTTATAAAAAAATATATTTCGGTGAAACGATCGCACATCATAAGATTGCACCCGGTTTATTTTGTTTGCCCGTTATCCTTATATATGTTTTGTTTTCTCTTTTATAGAAAAAAGTCACGAAATTATAGCACGGGCTCTGAAGACACGAGTAGTAGCTCCGATTAGTGAAGTGAATGCTAGTGCATAGTTTAAGTTATATGTATTGTATTATTGTTCCCGATATTATATAAGGCGTAATTTTTAATATATATCTGATTTATTACAACTCACAAATGTTCTTTATTGCATTCACTGGTTCTTCCAATATAAGTTATTAGTACATATTTCATAGAGTAAAGGATTAATATGACGTCATTTTTTTTGACAATCTATCAGTTAGAAAGTCCAATTCCAGAGACAATTATATCTTATCTGTCCGTAGATAATTAATCTAATTTTAAAAACAGATTTTGTTAATGGTACAGATAACCTTAAAAACTACTAAACTGATCTCAATGGATCTTCAACTTTATAAAGCTCAATTATTCCAAAAACACAGCCCAATTTTGTTCTCAAAGTTTAGAAACGCGATGCAAGTCGTTTTCTGATCTATATTATATCTCGAAATTTATATTGTCATAATAAATACTAGGTATGATTCCTTTTCTTTGAAAATAATATCTTCGGGATTATTTTTGTGAGAAAATTAATAAACTGTTTGTAAAATAACCATTTTATTACTAACAGGGGTGTGCTACTAAATGGCAATTACTTTGCTTGGAGTTTTGACGCGATGTCGTTTATTTATAAGTATTTTTTAAATTCCTTACGATCTTTCCTTCTGACCATTCGCATTACCAAGTTCCAATCTATTATTACTAATTAGAGCTTGCGTCCAAATGAAGCGTTATTTTGTTATAGTCAAAGGACAGTAGCACTCTGGCAGAGTGTAATATTTTGTGGTGTGTTGCATTATTTTAATGATATATATAAAAATAGTGATTGTGGCAATACAGTTATGTGGGATACACAGATTAGAGCTAGAAACATAACATAATATTATTGCTCGCCTGCCGCAATATTTATCACCCTGGATGGACTGGTAGAGAATGCTATTAGGCATTAAGTTGTAAAACCTACATTTTTTTATTTATTTAATCTTTATTGTATTTTCAAATATATATTAAATCTTTATTGTATTACTAATAAAGATTAAGGATTTAAAAAATAGTAAATTCATGAAAAAATACAGTAATTTTCTATCTAACGCCCAACAACAAAGTTTTAAGATAAACTACTCCGATTCTATTCATGTTCTGCTTCTCAACGCAATGATTCCGGCTTATGAAGGATTGTGGTATTTATTAAAAGCTTGACAATTTATGTGCTGGATGGACAGCAAGGATGGATTGTGCCTTCGTTTAGAAAGAGAAATAACCTATTCTGACAGTGTGGAAATGTAAATTTTGACAATTCGTTTTTATTAATTTAATTTTTTCCTCCGTAGCGCACCCATTATAGACCTAACTTATTCGTCAAACAAATACAAATATAGAAGAAGATGAATGAATTAAGAACATTCAAGTGAAAATATGAATCAATACCAAGTATCAGTATATTTTGGAAAATGAGTTCTGAGTAGAGATTGCGGATGTTTGTTGTGGACATTGTTTTAAGTGTGTTTTTTTTCTGTTTCAACAATATTATTCCGTTTGTTTATCAAATTAAAGTTTTATTGTACAAAAATGTTTTATTTTTTCGCTACTTGCATGGTAGTCAGTTGGCTTCCGATGTTATGAATTCAGGACTTGTGTACGCTAAGTTATTGTTTTTGGAAAAGGCAATTAAAAAAATACGCTTATTGACCAAAAAGCTTATTTTTATGAGTACGCACTGTTTTTAATTGAAAAAAATAATCTTTTTGACTTAAAAGCTTATTTCTGTTTTTATAACGGCATTTACATGTAAGATTTTAACGGCAAATCGTCGTAGTTGGGTTTTATTTCTTAGCGTGTATAACGTCCTTAAATGTAAATTCATTTTTAGACTGTACAACCAATGATTCTTGTTTTTTTAATTTATGGCTAGATTGGCATTACAAACTGAAAAGGTAAGTGCCATATTATTTACCAAGCGTAATAATGACAATCATTTTCCATAATATTAACAAATGCAAATTTAACGTTATAATATCATACATACGTTATAATATCATACATACCATTTTTACTAACTATTATTGCACAATTATTTGTTATAATGATGTTAAATTATCTACTTCTTTGAATTATATAACCTTTTGTAGATCTTACGTTTGGTGACATACATAACCTTCTTTTGCATTTGCTGTTATAATAACCGTATTTAAAAAATTAACATTTTGCATCAATTAAACACATTAAATCATCGTTGTTATCCATTTATAATTCAATATTTTCTTGAGTACCCTGTACAATTAAATAATAATTTCCATTGTAAATTGTCATGCTTATTTATTTTGAAGCTTGAAATAATGATTGACGCATGCTTGCACGTTTTATAAAGTGACTAACTATCGCAAACTAACATTGACGCCCGACAGTGCTCGCAAACGGCCCATCCCTTACCGAAGGCCGACCCCCTCCACCCCCACGAGCGGCAGCTACAGCAGCAGATCTTCGCAGCGAAGCTGGTCGAAGTCTCCCAAATCGCCTCCGGGACCTATTTGATGTTCCACGCTCGACGACGTGGTAGCTCTACTCTAGTCAAGGGTTTAATTCTTTAAGCATGTAGCAATTCTGTATCCTCAGTTATCCGGGTGGCAACGAATGTATCAACTTCATTTAGGACTCTTGACCTATTTGGTTTTGGTTTGGTGACAATCGCAGCGTTTGACCACGTAATATCAGGTGGACTATGACTGTGACATATTCGTTTAATACTTCCGTCGCAAAGAAAACAAAAATGAGATTGACAAATATGTTACCACTATGGTCAGTCACGTACCTATAATCGGTTCAAAAAG
>DWKL01002025.1:0-13405 GCA_018249415.1 Phareas burnsi | reverse complement strand
TGTGCAATGCACACGGGCGCCGCCGTCTCAGGGGGCGCCGCGGCGCTCCCTGAGACGGCTAAGAGCATCGTCTTGGATCATCATGGTCAGGCCTAGGGGGCGCCAGGGTTTCATTGCACACGGGCGCTACGCGAGCTAGAGCCGCCCCTGCTTAGAATAGATTTACGTTAGGTAAATACCCCTAACATACAAATCTTGTGTAGACTTGAGGAGACCACGGGAGCATTTATAACAAAAATATTTGGTGTTTACAGCCCGGTTTATGTAATTACGATTATATAGTGTTCGTGGAAATGAAGACGGCCTTGAATGTGATAATATTTGTTTTATATCACGATATCGATGTTTACTAAGCGTGTTTTGTTAACACAATTAATTGCGATCATGGCATTATCATGCTTCGGTATTGACTTCACAATGAAATTATTTATATACCTGTTACACGATTTTATTGTAGCTTGCATTTTATGATATTATTTTAGGTTAAATACTTTCGGCACACGATTGTATGACGTTTCGATATAGAACATCTAAAAGAACCGCTTCTGGGTACCCACTAACGTCTTATCATTAACCGATGTACTAACATGAAAAATCCACGTTACCTAAATGTTAACCCACGAGTACCAAAGTCCCGGACACACTAATGAGAGAAATCGATTCGACAGTCGATTATGGCCACCGAGTCGTGGATGTATTATTTTCTAAGTATATTTATTGTATTATTTCAAATAATTCATACATTTCAAACGAGCCGCATGAGTTATCTCCGTGCACAAAATGAAAGCAATAACATACACAAGGTGGAGATTTGTATTGTTCAAATGTAATGTTATGAACATTGTTGCCACGACTCGACTTGATTATATATTACTTAAAGTTGTCGAACTAAACCATTCCACTTTGTCTTAATGGTCTTTTGGTGTTAATGTGATAATTATAAAAAGAACAAGCTTAATGTTAATTATTTAAAAGAGTTATTTTATGTTTTAATCGTTGTATTTAAGATAATAAATTATGATATCGTACGAAGTCTTTTAATTTTACTATGTTTATAATATTTCACTTTTCACACAGGGTCTTTTGGAGCTTAGCTTATGTCAAGCATTTACACCAGAGGGAGTTAATGATTTAATAACAGATGGAACTATCAGTTGTGGGCATAGATGGATGGAAAATTATTATTATTTTTATTATTAGTATTAGAAAATAGTGATATTATGGAAGCTGTGCTAAAAATAGGCATCCAAAAGTTGTACGTATACAGACAAAAATTGACCCACCCCCAGGGTTTTACCAAACAGTTAAACGATTTGGAATTTCCTTCCCAATAATTTTTGTTATCAATAGTTTTACTATTGGTGTAGTATAAATAAGCGTGACGTTCCATTCACATCAACTGGATTCGTGACGGTTCGCCACGATTTTTATCGCACGCGTGCAAATGTGGATTGATCGATCCTCTACGATTAGTACGACATAAATCTCATTAAAAAAATACCTGCACGGCCATACACTGGTGACCGTTGTATCCACTAGTGGCACCATGATTATACCTCTTATAGCGACACTAGTTCATTCATATTTAGTGTACACATTTAAAAATCTATTCTGATAATCTATTGGTTGATAATTATTTTAAAATTCCGTAGATATTTTAAAATTAGACGAAAATTTACTATTGCCATTTAATTACGTTGTTGATGTTTATTTAGCAAGCTATAATATATAAATCCATAAGGAATAAGATATCACATATTTAGTGGCAAGTGTTTTTATTTACTTTATTCCGTTTTACAATTTTTGCAACTACTAACGGAACCTTGTAGTGCGATTACAAATTCTCTATGTGGTTCCCTCGCTCTGGGTGTGCGGGGTTCGAATCCCGCACGCACCTCTGATTTTTGGAAGTTATGAGCCTTTTAGAAATTAATTATCACTTGCTTTATTTAACGATGAAGGAAAACATCATGAGGGTCACCAGGAGGATTCATCTGAGAGAGATCTTTATGAAATTCTCGAATGGGTTGATGATGATGAGCGAATTAAAAAAAAAGCACCTTGTAACTTTTATTAATTTTAATTTATTTATCAATTTCTGTATCCACAACAGATACGTTATACAGCAGGTTTGGCAATTTCACTAATATGTATTTACATTATAGATAGTTATATAAACGGCAAACAAAACTAGGATCTACATCTGAAATGTTCGAGAGAAATTCGGAGTTTTCGGTGGAACAGATAGTAACCATTTGATGGTCCATTTAACATCCTAGCAAAAACCCGATAAAAAATATGTAGAAAAATACATGAAATCGTCATAATAATAAAATAATTTCTTGTGATGAATAAGGTATAAAAATATTTTTATAAAACTTAAAAATAGGAAATTTTCACTCTCAGCTTACGCTTGTTCGATACAACTCAACATTGCATTGTAAGGAATGTGAGAAACCAAAATGCCATCATGATACAGAAATTATAAACATTCTTATAATGTTTAATGTACCTATTTATGCTGCTGTTCATATTATGAAATAAATTATGCATTTTAAATATTAAGTTAATTCTGTTTGTTAGAGATCCAATTATAACGAAAAGAGTATTTATTTTCAAATATCAATAATCGAGACTTTAATTAAGCGACCCGTCCCGATTATAATCGATTACAATGATTTAGCAGACAAGATTAATTGGTTTCAAGGAAGCTTCCGCTCACCCCCTGATCAAAGATAGAAAGAAACAAGATTCAAATACAACCTTAAACAGATAATAACATTAATAGTACAGTCTAGCTGATGAAATGCACAAGTTGGTGTTAAGTGTAAAGAGTAATTATAATCTATATATAACTATACTATGGAAGTCTCATGCGAGCGAGCTGGTCGCTAAGTGCTTATAATTCATCCCTGGCCTTTCCTTGTTCTTCTTCTTCGTCGAACTCGCTCTGTGAAATTCAGAATTAATTGTTAACCGTTAAGCAATTCTGTAATATACATGAAAATTAAATGTCTATTTATGAAAATAAAATTTAGAATTACAAATAGTTTAATCTATTATTGTATTTTAAAATATGATTCTGTTGGTTTTGTATGATGTTGCCGATGTAAGGTAAGGTTGCTTTAATATAATGCAAGCATTATAACTATCTCAAAGTAATGTTGTTGTGCTGTATAGTTGTCACAATGTAACTTTGTTGTATTGTGTAGTTATCGAAGCGTAATTTTGTTGTATTGTATAGTTGTAGTAATGTAATTACTGTATTGTGTAGTTCGCATAATGTAACGATGCTAGCGATATAGTTGGCGAAATGTAACGTTGTAATGTAATGTCGTGGGTATGCACGTGTAATGAGGGGTACTGACCACGGTGGGCACGGGCTCGGCGGCATCGCCGTCGGTCTCCACGAACTTGGTGAGCGCGGCTAACGAGCGCTCGCCGTTGTACTCGTGCACCTACACACAAACAAATATATACTATAATAATCTACATTAGATTACTAATAATCTACCAATAGATGACGCTGTTCGCCGTTGTTCACGAGTCGGACAGATGGGACGATATTGGATTTCTACACAACTTCTGAATTACTTGAATAATTTTTGTACTTGGAATGAAGAGGAATTATGATATTCTTCTTTTTCATTATTTTATAAAAAGTAATATTTTACATTCTAAAAATAAAATTGATTGCCCCCCCATGATCAAAGAAGTCTTTCTCTTATCTCTTTCCAATTCCACATTGCCACTTTTTTGAATAAAATCCATGAGGAATTTGAACTGTGATTTCACACTATATTCATAATATTTTTTATTTGAGTTCCGATAATATACTGTTGCTCATCATACGAAATGATCGCGATTTTTTAACGTATTAAGTAACAGATGCAACACATCTAAAAGTTAGGTGATCTAAATTAAAATGAGATTATATGAAGTCTATCGATAAAGACTAGAACAGTGTCCTGGTCTATCTTTAAATATGGTACAAGTCTTCATGGTTCCACTGCGGAAGCACAACCGCACTCCTGCTTCTGCCTCATGCAATGTACAGCAATTAAGACAAATATCCTACTAATATGAGACATTCTGACTTAGTCCAAAATGCAAGTCTTAGCAATGCATCCGTGGTCGACGTAAGGCAGCACTTCTGACTAATATAGGCTTCGGATGGGCTTGGACGGCAACGGCCACTTAACATCTGATGGTTTGCAAGCTCGTTTGCTGTTTCTATAACTTAAAAAATCTATTTCAATAATGAAAATCCGCTTAACGCGTTGATTACGGCGACTAATATTCGAAACAATCCACCCGTCCGACGCGCAACAAGTGTGTTTCAGTACGGCGGCAAATGCCGTGTGCGTACAAGTCGCACGGGTGACGCGGACAGTAAAACACGACAGGTGCGTTTGTCGTAATCAAAGTGTTAAAAAAGCGGAAACTACAGGCCGACGACATTTGTGGGTTATGATTTATGATTTAATTTCTTGGCACTATTGTTTACCTGGTTGTCCTTGGTGTACAGCTTGATGGTCGGGAAGGAGGTGATCTTGGTGTGCTCCAGCTCATTGACGGTGGCGTCCATCTTGGCGATGACCACGTCCTCATCCTTCTCGAAGTGCTCGCCCAACTTGTCGTAAATGGGCGCCAGCTGCTTGCAGTGGCCGCACCTGGTAAGAGAGAAATTAATATCAGCTTACGACTATTTCATTTCATCAACATTGAAAAAGGGAGATTGTTTATCTTTTTGTATTTACGTATATGCCCAGGATTACTTAAAAACAATTTGAACGATTTTGAGGGAAATTCTGTACCGACTTTGTATAAATGTATCTATGTTCTCAGCATTTCTTGAAAACGATTTGAAAGATGCTCATGATCCCTCAAGGAATTAGAATATTTTACTTTTAAATTAACTTCAGTAAAACAGTAAAATTACTTTACTTTTTTTTTATATGACACCGAACGAGTCAAATGTGTGTCACTACGCAAAAGACTGAGCTGGAACCTCTGATGTGCGCATTGCCAAATTGTAAATCTTATTAGCTTTGCCAAATACACTCATCAAACCGAAACAACAGAACTGGACGCGGTCTCGGCATACATGCAGTTGAAGGTAAGCTGATACGAGTATTCACATTAATCTGTAGCGACTATTAACACGTTGACTGCGGTGGTTAATATTCGAAACAATCCACCCGTGCGGCGCGCAAAGCAACAGGCGTGTTCCACGGTGTACGGTGGCGCACACCGTACGCGTGCTGCCGCACGGGTGGCGCGCATAGTAAAACATGACAAGTGCGTTTGCCGCAGTCCACGGTTAATAGGCTTTTATATTTGTTCATATAATAATTATAAATTAACACTAACGCGGGCCGTAACGCGCTACCGCGCGCCTATATAACAGCTGACACTTCTGTTCGCTAGCAGTTGCTATGTTGGTAATTTTTGAAAAAATAGAACCTTTATTTAGCTTTATATCGACAATATTTTGAATGGAATGTAATGTTATATCAGGCGTTGAGCTCTCATAAAGTATAGTTATAGAACTCACACATATGTGTACTCACTAATACGCATGAAATTCCTAGTAATAAGACCCAGAGTGAGATTTATTATAATAAACGAATTTTAATATTATTATATTAAAAATTTTCACCAATCCGCATTGGAGCAGCGTAGTGAAGTATGATCCAAGCTTACTTCATTTGCGTGGAGACTCGTGCCCAGCAAAGAGATATAAAAAGAGCATCTATATTGAGTTTGAGAAATTGAATTTAAATTCCAAACAATTTTCATTTTATTATTTATCATTAACTCATTGCCAACGTCTTTTATTTACGCCACCATCAAGCAGTCCAGTTTTTTTTTATAAACTAGAAAAGCAGTGACAGTTTAGTTATTAAAATTCCGGTCTCTCACGCCGGGTGTCCGGGGTTCGCACGGACACGCACGTCCGATTTTTCGAAGTTACATCCGTATTAAAAATCAACTGTCACTTGCTATAACGGTGAAGGAATACATCATGAGGAAACATTTACAAGTTCTTTGTATAGTTCTCGTTGGTCAGTATGGTGGAAAAGAGCCTAACCCTTCCCATTCTATGAATCCCAGCACAGATATTAACGGTTGATGATGATATAATAAAACATGTGTAATAATAAATATTGTCTTTACGCAGGTGTAATTGCGCTAACAAATAAAAATTTCTTCACTATTGTACAATCACAAACATCATCATAATATACAATAATCATTGTACATTTACAATTATCTATCGTTCCCTTCACAAAATTAAAATCCAAGATAAATCGATTATCGTCAAGTTTACTCAGATGTGTAATGTTTGTCCATTATTCATATTTCGTCCACGCGTTTTAATGGTACATGACGTCACCGGCGCCGCGCGCCCCCCGGCGGCAACAAGTGGATTTACTTAGCGACAAACATTAAACATAAGATAGCATTAGCGTAATACATAATACATAAGCATTTACATAATGTCTAGCTGGTTTCCGAGCCGCCGCGCGCCCGCCGCGCCCCACCAGCGCGCGGATTAATTGTGAACCATTGAATACGTCTTAACGAATTGCTTTCATCGCGCACTTGACTAAATACAGATACAAACAATTGCGTCAGGTTATCCACTATTATGAAATTTCAGTAAATATTTTACGTTGAATAGACGAAATTTTATATTAATGTATTTTTTTCAGTTCTGACTAAACATTATTATACGATACAATTGGGTTTCAAGCTGTAAAGATAGATCTAATGTGGCTTTTATTAAATAAATAAATACGATACACTCTCTCTAGCTCTCAATCTCTACTCTCTATTGTACAGACATTTCTGCCGTCCTAAGCTAGAAAACGCTTATTTTATATTGAGCAGATTTCGATATTTTGAGATTTTCCTAAACAGTAATATACGAATTAAAAGTTTCACTATTTGAAAGTGCCGTGCTAGATATATTTTTGATACCTCAAACACTTGCATATGACGTCCAGTTATTAAGTAGCACTTTTTTTTTAAACTATTTTTTTGACCATAATTCGAAAGTGGTTTTGGCATGTAGCAACATTATAGCTCGAGGACGGCGGTGTAACTGATAGAGGTTTTATTTTGTAGTTGACACATATAATAAAACGGCAGTGCACGGATTGATAAGTAAGGTTAAATTACAACAAAGACCCACGAAAGCTAAATCCACCATCCAAAAAGGTCCAGGACGGTAGGACTCTTTAAGTAGAACTTTTTAATCATTAACTCTTTATTAGAATCACGTCTACAACCTTCCATTCTTCCTTGTACTTACTTCGATTTAAACGTTTTAATTGTTAATCAGGACATGAGCAGTGACAGCCCAGTGGTATGATTCTGGCCTATCATACTGAGAGTCCGGGGTTCAAATCTCGCACGCACCCCTAATTTTTCGATGTTACGTGCGCATCTGAAATTGCTTCTCAGCCGGTGAAGAAAAATATCGTGAGAAAACCTACACATCTGAGAATTCTCTTTAAAGTTTTCGAAGATGGTGAAGTCTACAGTCAATACACACTTGACCAACGTGGTGGATTATGACCTAACCTACCTATCCTACCTACCTATCGTCCTGGAAGGAGACCCGTGCCTAGCGATGGGACAGTAATTTGTTGATGAAGAATTCACAGTGCTCCCCCCCCTCCAAAGACGAAAAAGTGTGTAAAATAAAAGCGTGAACTCACCAAGGCGCGTAAAACTCGACGAGAACCTTCTTCTCGGGGTCGAACACGACCTCGTCGAAGTTGGTGGCGACTAGCACCTTGACGGGCTTGGCGGCCCAATCCTCCGGCAGAGACTCGCTCAACAGGTGCTGCTTCAGGGTGCCCGCGAAGAACGATTCCACGAATTCCTAAAGCCGACAACAAAAGTCAATTCTAGTCATGGTACAGACGGTACTTTTTTTTGTCACGCGAGAAGACTTGCAAACGAGCGTGCAGTCCACTTAATGTTAATTGGTCAATGCAGCCCATGGACACCCACATCTTACTTCAAAGTGGAGTAAAATCCTATTTGACGTCTAATTTAGATGCGTTACTAGTCATCAGGATTAAAATAGTCGCCTCGCTGTAAGTATACACGACAACCACACCTCTAACCAAAACACAAGAGTTGTTCCACGGCGGATTATAGTTCTACCGCCTATTATAAGTACCTTTTTTTATGAGAGAAGAATAGCAAACTAGCGTGCAGACCACTTGATGTTAAGTGGTCATTGCAGCCAATGAACATCCATATCCATATCGAAAAGGACTGAAGTCTTATCTGAGGCTGCACGTATATGGGTTACTCCTCCTGAGGACTAAGATGGTCGCCTCGCTGCGAGTGTACCCGGCAACTCCATCTCTCCAACCGGAATACAAGAACTGCTTCACGACGGATTATGATCAGCGGTGGTACCTCCCCGGTCGAACGATAATGCTATTATAAAAATACCGGCATTTACCATTTAGATTCCATAGTACCGGTTTTACGAAGTGAACTTATATTTTATCTATCGTACCGGTATTTATCAATAACGGTTCTCGCAACGCCGACAGCGGGATATGCGCCATCCAACCGTATAGTTACTGATCGAGTGCGTCATCTCAAATAGACGTCTTTGGACTTTTATGTTTATAACCTTTTGTCTCGGAGATCATGTTATGTAGTTTAAACAGATGTTAATGTTAACACAGATTAATGGCGACCGACTATCTTTTTGCGTTTTAAAATTTCGTACACAGTCTATTTTGAAAGTAAAAACAGACAAAGACATTTTTCACAAAATAGGCTTTATCCGTATAATGAGGTGCGGTTGCCGGGTACTCACAGCGAGACAACCATCGTAATCCTCAGGAATAGTAACGCATTTATGTACGACCTCAGATAAGACTTTAGTCCTATTTAAAGTTGGATATGGGCGTCCTGCAGTGGCCACTTATAATTATGTATATATTCGTTTGCTACTCTTCAAACGTAAAAAAAAAATATGCTGAGAGATCCGCGACCAGCAGTGGGAGAACACTGATAAACATCAATGCAAATATCGAACTTTACAGGTGCATATTAACCGCCGCTAAGGAATCCCTACAATGTATTAAGATACACTGTAACTTGTTTTAACATGTATTCATTCAGAGAAAATAAAGAAGAACCTTTGAATGAAACATTTGAATGAACCTTTGAAGAACATATAAAACTGAATGCGTTTTCATTTCAATTCACCGTAGGAATAGTGGCGGCCTTGAATGTCGGCCACGGAGCCGCCACAGCTGCAGTGAGACAGTTACTCGGCTGTAGGTCACGACCAAACACAGCGATGCGTGACTCACTATCGTAGTGTAAAAACAGTAGGTAGGTAGTTATCAACTATTGGAATGATGATCGTAGGAATATGAAACGGTCCAATGAACAATTTGTTATAGAAACCACATTTATATCACCTATGTATGTCAAATAATATATATATATATATGTATGTATGTATATATATGTATATATATGTGTGTGTGTGTGTGTGAGAGAGAGAGAGAGAGAGAGAGAGTGTGTATAATTTCCTGCATTATATCCTGCATTACTTTAATTGTCAGATTATTTAAAAGTGTCAAAGAACAAATACTCAAATTAATAGCAATTCCGACATAAAATAAAAAATGTATCCTCATAATTTACACAAAGTAATCTTTATTTTTTATATATTATAAATTTAGTTCCCTCAATAATTACTTGATTCTCATAACATAGGAAGGCTTAATTACGTTAGAATAGATTTTAATCACAAGCTATTTGATTTGATAATAAATTCTAGTTTTCCTAGTATTGTTATATTTATTTGAAATAAATTGTTATAACATTATTCGGCGACTATATGTTATTGAATAGAAATAATATTAATTAAGGAATTCAAAACCTATTACATTTGGTGATCGATAAAATTGTAACTATTTATAATTGGGTTTACGTTTGCTTCAAGGGGACTTTGGCACAAAGGTGAATTTACAGGTAATGCTAGATTACTTTTTACTCCTAATATATTTAGGATTGATGCATACAAAATTTAAAAAATCGTACACAAGGACGTACGCGGAAATTGGTCTGATATTATCAAAGCGGGAATCAAAATGTCGTTCAAAATTATTAATTCTCTCAATTCATATGACGTTTATCCTATCTATTCGAGTGTGACAATGTTTGTCCGGGATGAACTTTGAAACTAACAATTCGATTTTAACGTTTTTTTTTAAATTGGTGTTTTGTTTCAACAGAGATGGGATAGTTTTTATATTTAGATTTTTTTGCCTTAACAATACCAATTATAATATCTAATAATTGGACGAAATACGAGAAAGCCACAGCAACCAGGCCGGGTCTGCTAGTAATATATAGGTCTAAGATGACACTTCATACGATCTAAGTTTGACGGTCTACGGTCTACGGAACTACTTACGGTCTAAGACGACACTCACTATATTCACAAATGATAATTAGAAAAAAAGGGCACGGAAATGACACTGCAACAAGCTGTGGTTGATTACATTAGTCACTAATTAGCATTGAGGCCAACCTTTAAATGGATGTCATTATTAAGAGAGCCGTAATTTTCCTACTTATGTTTTGTAAATTGCTTATGTTTTATAAATTGCATATGTTTTGTAAATTGCATATGTTTTACAAATTGCATATGTTTTGAACTTAATAACGATGTCGACGGCTCATGCATTACTATCGGTGAAACGCGTGACCATTACGTAAATCGGGCATACAATATCGTCGGCAGCGACCGGTAACTGGTTACCGAGACTAATATTATTTCATACATTTACTAGTTGCGTACTAAGCTAAAGGTAGTAAACTACAAGGGAACTACAGTTCGTCCGGTGAGGTACCATCCGTCGTGAAACGTGTCGGAGGTAGAGGTGGGGTTGTCGGGTACACGTGCATCGAGGCGACCATCAAGTCTCAGGAGCAGCGATGACACATCAACATGCGACCTCAGATAAGCCTTCAGTCTTATTCGAAGTTGGAAGTGGGCGTCCATGGGGTGCAATAACCAATTAACATCAGATGCCTGCACGGTTATTCGCTACTGTCCAAACATAAAAAAGGAAATTCTAGAAGTTCTATCACCTTTAATACGCTTGTGTAATATATACTTGTAATTTGTGTAAAATATATTTAGTTTATATTAGTTACCTCAACAACGTTGGCGTTGAGCTCGTCGCTGGCCGGCTTGTACTTGGCCATGTCCTGCTCGAGAGCGATCAGACGGACTGAAGGCACCTCATCCTTCTTCATTCCGAAGAACTCCAAGATTCTAAGACAACATGAAGTAACAATTGAACATAGTAATAAACTTACTAGCTTTATAAAAATTTTAACAAAACGAAGATACAAAATAAATTACACAAGAAAATATTATTTACAGGATGTTTGTTTTAGTTTTAAGGATACGACGATAATTATTTCATTAGCACTTTGACTGCGGCAAACGCACATGTCGTGTTTTACTGTCCACGCCACTCGTGCGGCTGGGACGCATACAGTGTACCGCTGTACTGGAACACGCCTGTTGTGTAGCGCGCCGCACGGGTGGATTGTATCGAATATTAGCGCCGCAGTCATCGTCTTAAGGGTTGTACCTACCCGGCCTGGCCTACGACCTCAGATACGACTACCTGTTTGAGGCGAAATGCGCGTGTCCATGAGCTGCAATGGCCACTTAATCATGACTTGGAGGCTCGTTTGCTACTCTTCTCACAAAAAGACCCTCTCTTTGTTTAAAAAGAGTCAAAGAGCATTATTTATCACTGTGTGTGTGTGTGTGTACGTGCGCGTATATATATATATATATATATATATATATATATTTAAATTTAATTTAAAAAAATGTGCGCTCCGATCCCTGGGCTGCTGGAAGAAATTTCATTTTGAAAGAAGCAATCCTTTGGACTACACTTACTTGTTGTGTGTCTATTTAGTACGTTTTGTGTACAAAAACTTGTTGTATAAATAAAATAAACAAAAAATGAAGAAAAATCCTCACCTCTGGTGATCGTCCTCGTCCGTGTTGATGGCCACGCACATGATCTTGTCGCGGTTGCTCTTGGCGACGGGGCGCAGCTCGTCCAAGTGCTTCTCGAAGTCGCCGTTTTTCTACAAACCACAAATTTCGCGGCAGACGTTGTTATTTTAGTACATGACATGAATGTTATGATCGAACACCTATGTTATTAAACGCAGAGTATACAATAAGTTACAGGAGATATATTATAAGAAAACATCCAGAAAATCGACAGTTAAAGCCGGACTATCAATTTGACTTGCACGAAATAAATAATAGTACTAAAAGTAATATAAATATAACTCGTTTTGGCAGAACGGTCATACCACCGAGTAGGTGGGCGCCTCCAGAAAATTATTAAGATTTATATGTAACATAAGAAAGTTTATTATCGACATACATTTAACGACATACCTATTACTGTTCTATTTATTACAATTAGAAATATTTTGTTTTTTCTCTTTGTTATAGTTAAAAGAGTCTCTTTTTATGATTTTATTTATTGCGAAGAATACAAGATATTGGTGACATAAAAAGAAGAAGACTTAACTAAGGTCAAACAAGGCACATTTTGTTTTATTTGACAGTAGGTATATTAATTTTTGTGCAAGCGACTTTACGAGTGTCAGCCAGAGACTAAATCATTGTCAATCCATTATTGTCCCATTGCTGGGCACGGCTCTCCTCTCAGAATGAGATGGATTAGGCCATAGTGCAATACGACAGCCAATTGGTGCATACATTCCCGGCTATAATATTTAAGTATGTATATATGTATGTAATATGTATGTATGAACTATAATTATATAAACGGATTACCAAATTACCTAATAAATTTAAAAAACTATGCGAGAAATAAAAATGGTATCCAATAGATGGAAAGACGCTACTTCCCATTTGTTATTTCACCTTTCTTCACCGTTCTAATAGATTATTTCATCGAAGGCAACGCGACACAAAGTTCGTTGATATTAACCATCCGGTCAACAGCCTACGCGTGCTTTGGGCACGGACATGATAAAATGTCTATTTGCAAACATAATTAAAACCGATCACTGTTCTATTTATTAACTCGAATACTTCTACCGCCACATTTTTAGGTAACACAAAACGCTTTCTACATACATAACCCCACATTCGGATATACGTCGTGGGTGACATATATACATACAGGGCGAATACTCAAGCACCCAGAACCGAAGACAGAACCAAGAACAGAAATCCGGGGTTCGAACCCCGCACGCACCTTTGATTTTTCGAAGTTATGTGCGTATTAGAAATTAATTACTAGTTGCTTTAACGGTGAAGGAAAACATC
>DWKL01002024.1:0-13406 GCA_018249415.1 Phareas burnsi | reverse complement strand
ATTGGCTTGGCGTTTTTTGCGCGCTAGTCTGCAAGTGCCCTCGAAAGGACGCGTTTGTCTTCCTTCTTATCGCCTTCCAGAACGTGACTAGATGCTCCCAAATACCAACTTACTTATTCACGCTATAACGTCCCTATCCCTGCTGCATAGAAGCCATTTCCTTCGTCCGGATCGCAGCTTAAAATCTTATACTGGACAAATTTATTTCGGATTTGTTTTGCACTGTATTACGTTAGTTTAAAGGTGATTTTGGGTCGAAGGATGCGCATATTTAAGACGGTAACTTCAGTGGGTGACCGTTGACAGATGGCGACATAGTGAAGCTCTTTCTTGCCTTGTTTCCTTTGTCCTTAACTCGATTTAGTTAAACGAATGCTAGGATTCTGTTTAAAGCGTGTGATTGAAATAAATGATGTGTACAAGAGATTTAAAACGTAGGAGCGCCTTGCAATCGGACATTTGTATTATTGTCTATTTTATTTTAAAGAAATAATTGGCTGCTTTACTTTCCTTCAAATTAGTGGTGGTTAATAGGTGGTAGAATTAGAGTTCAACAGAGGAGGTACCACCGTCGCCCTCATAATCCGCTGTGTAGCAATTCATGTATTTGGTCGGAGAGGTTGCCGGGTACGCTTACAGCGAGGCGACCACCTAGGGCGTCAGGAGTCGTAATGCATCTACGTGAGACCCCAGACAGACTGCAGTCCTATTTGTTGTCGTCCTTCAAACAGGACTGCAGCTCTGTATGTGGTTGTCCTTCAGATAGGGCTTAGTCGTGTTTGAGGTTAAATGTAGCCATGGGCTGCGGCGACCACTTAACGTCAGTTGACTTGAAAATTCGTTTGCCACTCTTCTCACATAAAAATGTGATTTCAATGATTTATCACCATACTATCACTATCAACTGATTTCTGTCCCATTGCTGAACACGGATCTCCTGTCAGAATGAATAGGGTTAGGCCATAGTCCAAATACCGATTAGTAGACTTGACACAGTTATGAGAATTTTATGAAACCTATGAGAGGTTACATAAAATTCTTTCTCACATATTTCCCTTTACTGTTAGAGCAAGTGATAAGAATTTCTAATACGCATATAAGGCATACAGGATTCGAACCCCCGCCACCTAGCGTGAGGCCGGAATCTTACCACCGGGCAGCTATTGAAGCAGGGCTCTGCCATAACTTAGGTAGATACGCGAAAATCGAGGTTAGGAACCACCAGAAAATCTAGACCTATAATTCTTTGTAGAGTCCATAATATCGTGCAATTTCCAGACGGAAGAGAATCGTGCCTGTGGTGTCTTTATACGTTGCAAATGTCTGAAATTAATTTATACTTCTATAAAAAAGTTTCTGTATTAATTTCGAAGTAACTGGGTTTTTCTAAATTCATATACTTAATATAGCTTTTTGCTTGTCTGCTTATTCGTCTGTATTCGTCGAAATATGGCTCGTAATTATATATTTTCTGCTTTATATTATGATACAGAAATAACAAAATTGTTGTAAAATGACGAAATTAAATGATATTTAAGTTAATACAAGAACATTTTATAGAAGTATAATATAAAATGTTTCTGTATTAATTTCGAAGTTACAGCGTTTTTCTAATTTCATATACTTAATATAGATTTTTGCTTGTCTGCTTATTCGTCTGTATGTAAAGTTATTTTATACTTCTATAAAAGTTTTCGTATCAATATCGAAATAACTGTCTTTCTAAGTTCTTATACTTAATATAAGTTTTTGCTCGCCTACTTATTTGTCTGTGTGTATTAATTTATTTATATTCGTTATTTTGAAAACATCGTAAAGGGCGGACTTATTGTCAAACGACATCATTCATCATCAGGCATTCAAACCTGGGTGATGATTAGAAAATAAATTATCATCGTCATCATCAACAACTTATTACTGTACCACGCTGGGTACGGATCTCCTTCCAGGATGAGAAAGGTCAGGTCATAATCCATCACGCTGGCCAAGTGTGGATTGGCAAACTTCACACACCTTGGAGAACTTCGTAAAGAACTCTCAGATGTGTGGGTTTACTCACATTGTTTTTCTTCGCGTTAAAGTGATTGATAATTATTTTTTAATACGCACATAACTTCGAAAAAAAGGTGCGTGCGGGAATCGAATCCCGGATACCCAGTGTGAGAGGGTGGAATCTTAACCACTAGGCTATATTGCTCACCGCGATAATCTACACACACATTGATAAGCACAAAAACATCCAGACCCAGATCATAATTATAAATGTATTATTACAGTTACTTACAGTGGCTTACAGTTCGAGATTTTAAGTCTAACTTGACCCATATGACGTTTTATACCATTACAAACCGACATTAGATTCCCCGTGTCGTGGACGCCATGGACAAGTATAAACACGCAAACACCCAGACCCAGAACAGAAATCTAAATACAACATTTAAATTTCTACTTCGCTGGGGATTGAATTCAGGCCTCTGGGCGATCGATATGATGATAGTTACGCCACGCAAGTCCTCAATGCTATTGTTACGACATGGATAGATTTGTGATGATTGACACGGACTTGCTGGAGCTCGTAAAAGCTTGTAAAAGAGTATTTAATAATAAGATAAACAAATCAATTATTAATTATATTTATTGGTGATTATGAATCGTATATACTTTTTCTTCTACGTATGCAATTATATTATATTTATTAAATATTACAGACCTGAACAGAAAATTTTTACGACTGTTATACTCATTCCAGCAATCTGCACATATCAACATTTATAATATAAAATTATTTATTGCAAGCGTTTTCCCGCCAAAAACAATACTGCCACAAGGTCGGACCGTGACCGGAACGTTATTCAACCAAAAAAAAAAAGTGCAGCTAACCGCGAGAAGAAAGACTGCATGAATGAATTACTGAACGAATGAAAAAGAATGAAGAATAATTGAGTGAAGACATTAATTCATATGAGTGAAGGATTTAAAGAAATCAATGTTTCTGAAGATGAGTTCACCATCCAGCATCCAAACACTTGTGAGTTGGAGTCCTTATTTTTGAGTAATAAAAAGTAAAAAAATCTGTGAATGAACAACCTTACCTTTGTTATGCTTGTAAGAAATCTTTTCAGTGTTCCAATAAACTAAGCGATCGTTTAACAATAAAGTGAATTATCGTGTTTTTCGGTTCCACGATAACATTATTTTTTCTTTTCACCGAAAGTCGTTGAAAGAGTTAAGAGTTTCCATTGAAATCATAACAATTGAAGCTAGTTGTTGTTTTTTGGGTAAATCCCGTAGAATTCGGTAAAGGGTTGACACAAAAAAAGTTAAATCTAATTATATTTATCTTACAATCAATAAATGAAATCAATAAATCTGAATAATGCTTTAACGAAAAACATCGTGAAGAAACCTGCACGTCGAAGAGTTTTCTGTAAAGTTTTCGAAGGTGTCTGAAGTCTACCAATTCGTAATTGGCCAGCGTGGTTGACTATGGCATAACCCATCTCATTTTTAGAGGAGACCTGTGCCAAGCAGTAAGTCAATAATGGGTTATTGATGATGAATCAATTTTGTGACACGCGTGGCGTAGTGATTAGCACATCAGTCTGAGATGCAACGGTTCCGGGTTCGATTACCGGCTAATCAAACATCTAAATGATGAATTTACATTTCTGTTCTAGATTGGGATATTTGTGTACTTGTCTTTCCATGGTAGCTACAACACAGAGGAACCTAGTGTGGGACTATGAGTCTAGAAAGCGATATTTTGAGAGAGAATCCACTACTGTTCCACTGCTAGGCACGGCTCTCTTGTGACGTTCTAGGATAACGTGGTCCACTAGGCTGATCGAGTGAAATGACGGCCGCAATACTAATAACCGGACCGACAGCTTACCGTGCCCTTCCTAACGGCAGCACGTTTTTAAATTTAGGCAATAGCGGTTACCTCTCCAGTTTCCAACCGCGCGACGTTGCTTAACTTTATACATCGGTTATAATCTATACAAACCACGGAGATATGCGCGCTTCGGCAGTAACGGGTGATAATGGTGCCGTTGTTTTAAGGCAAAATTATTTCCCGATCGGACCATGGAGAATTCTAACCCCTTTAAATACCTTTTAAATTGTAATTGGTCGACGTTCACGCTTTAATATTTCAGAAAATAAAGTTCAAATTGTGTAAGGCTTCACTAAAACTTTAAGGCTATTTTGGAACCTAATCTCTAAGAGGTATAATACGTTATTACTTGAAATTTTAGCTCAAAATACCGGGGCAAAGTTGTTAAGCTCTTTTAATCTGCTTATGTATAAAGTGGTCAAAAATTTGTATTTTATTAACAGTTTTCATAGTTTCGTATCCAAATGACAAAAACAGATCCATTATAATTTCGTTGCGTCTGTCCGTCCGCCCGTCCGCCCGCCCGTCCGCCCGTCCGCCCGTCCGCCCGTCGGCTCGTCGGCTCGTCCGCACGTCCGCCCATCCGCCCGTCGGCTCGTCGGCTCGTCCGCGCGTCCGCCCGTCCGTCGTAATTGGTTTGTATAGTTTTGGAGATATCCTTTGTTATCGATCACGCGCTATTTGGCGTAAATACTCTATTCTACTTATTTTTAACTTAGAAATTAATTACCACTTCATTTAACGGCGAAGGAAAACATCACAAGGAAACCTGTATACCAGAGAATTCAGAAGGCACAGCTGCCCTCTCAGGATGAAAAGGTTTAGGACATGGTACGCCGCGCTTGCCAAGTGCAGATTGATTGACTTCAGACACATTCGAGAACTTTTGAAATTTCAAATAAGTGTAGGTTTTCCTTACGATGTTGTTCTTTACGGTTAAAGTAAATGATAATTAATGTAATACGCACATCATTTAGACAAATAAGAGGTACGTGCGGGATTCGAACCTCGGACATCTCGCATGAGAGACCGAAATATTACCACTAGACTATTATTGCTTTCTTTTTTTATATTTGAAGAGTAGCAAACGAACGTGCAGGGCAATTGGTGTTAAGTGGTCGCTGCATGCCATGAACATCCACATCTAACCCCAAACAAATCTGAAGTTGTATCTGAAGTCATACGTAGATGTGTCACTACTCCTGAGGACTAAGATATCGCCTCACTACAAGTGTGCACTTTTCTTACCACTAAACCATAACTTTTTTATAAAGACGCACATAAATCTGCGTGATTACATCTGTAATTTTCTTCCGAAATCTACATCTATAAATGCATTTCGGTACGGAACTCTCATTAAGAAAATTCAATTTAATCATTGTTATTATTATGAGCTCCCTAGCTTTTATACTGGCAAATTAATTTCGTTCGTCATTTCGGGTCATACTAAGAGGATGAGCTTCGCATAAAGCCCGCTGAAACTTGTCCAAAATGTTATGTACATTTACCGGTGAAGTAAAGTTTCATTCTCACTTTTATACACCACCCTTTTCTTAATATCATCAATCACTGAATAACCACTTTATTGATTTATCTTTTCAAAAGTCCCCTTTAAGTTTTTTTTTTAATATTTCTTTACTTCCGTATCACATCTACCGCGCGTTACTCTACAACACCGGTCTATCGTCCAATGTTGCCAGTGACAAAAATGAATTAAATATAAAATTGTACCGACACTAAAATCACATCAACGAAATTAATAAATATTTTTTACCAAATCATAATCATTCATTTTTATTTTTTTACGTTTGAAGGGTATCAAATGAGCATTCAGGCCACCTGATGTTACTGGTAGGTAGTGGTAATTGCAGCCCATGGTCCTCACATTAAACTTTGGACAAAACTGAGGTTCTATCTGAGGTCATATAGAGGAATTACTACTCCTGATGACTAAGATGGTCGCCTAGCTGTAAGTGTGCCCGGCAACGGCACCTCTCCAGCCGAAACACAAACTGCTTCATTCCAACTTAGTCAAGTTATACTTGTCAACTGAACATGATATCCTGTGTGTCAGACTAATATAGTCTGACACACAGGATATCATGTTCGTATCCCAAATTGATTCATTTTAAAATTCCTGTTCTGCATCTGATGTTAATGTAGTATGTTCCCATAGGAATTACGATGCAGGGAATCATGTTAAGGGAAGTGAGTATAGATAGCGTTTTTGTTATGCGTTTTAATTACCGTCTTAATTTTCCTTCATATCATTGTACGCTGCAGCTGCACATTTCTTGGTCATCAGTCATTCCTGGGCATGGGTCTCCTCTCACAATAAGAAGGGTTAGGTAATAGTCCGTTACGCTGACCAAGTATGATTGTTAGACTTCATGTGCCATATGATTGGTGGTAGAACTATACTGTGACCGGAGAGGTACCATCTTCATCCTCACAATCCACCGTGAAGCAATTCTTGTTTCGGTTGAAGAGGTGTGGTAGTCGAAAACACTTACAAGCCACGTGATGATCTTAATGCTTAGGAGTAGTGACACATCTGCGTACAATCTCAGATAGGATCTCAGGCCTGATTGAATTTAGATGTGGGTCTTCGTGGGGTACAGTGACCGCTTTACATCAAGCGCAGGCTACTCTCATTTGCTACTCTTATACCATAAAAAAATCTCTGAGAATTTACAGAGAACTCTCAGATGTGTAGCTTTCGTCATGATGTTTTCCTTTCCTGTTACAACGAGTTATAGTTAATTCCGAATACACATAACTACGGAAAGAAAGAAACGCATGCAGGATTCGAACCCCGGACACTCGTCGCAAGAATCCGGAATCTTACTACTAGACTGGCTGACTGCTAGACATTCATTACCAAGTGCAAAGTGAAAATTCTTTCGACAAAATTTCATTTCAAGTCAAATTGTCGACACGGTTCATATTACACGACAAAGAGTCAAGATTTTTTTCTCACATCGTGTACAAAATTTAATATATTCCTGTATATCATATTTTCACGCAAGAAACGGGCGTCAGATCTGATTACAATATCGGAGGGTGTCAATTTTTCGTGAAAATATATTTATGTTGTATTCAAAGGAAATCAACTATAATAAAGGAGTTTTAGGGTCGCATTTTCATAACGCCGGGGTTATTTATATCGAGTATGTTGTAGGAAAGTTTGTTTTAAATAAGATGATGGACGAAAAATTGGAGCCATTTTACTTCGTATTCTTTGCACAAGTTTGTTTTGTATCGGACATCGGATATTTGCTTATTATACACGAATTAAAAAAGACGAACAAAGATTTATAGGATTCACTTTGTCGTGGTTGCCGTGGACACATACAAGACGAGTGCACCATCATCCAGACCCAGAATAGAAATCCAAATTCAGCATTTAAATTTCTGTTCGCCGGGAATTGAATCCGGGACCTCTGCGTGTCAGACTTGTATGTTAATCGGTGCGCCAAGCGTGTCTTCAAATTAAATACTGTTTTTATTCTTTGTATCAGTGACTGCAACCGCTGGTCATGGGTTTCTTCCCACAACTGAGTGACGCCTGGACCATACTCCACGACCACTCCATGTGGATCAATAGAGATACGGGTTAGTAGCCAACACTTGTCGGAATTTTTGAACGGCCCACTATGCATTCGACAAAGTTTAACGACTGCTGTCCAACGTTTATAAACGGGACAACTTAACTTGCACTCCGAAGCACTATTACGTTAACGGTGAAGCATTCGTAACCAGCCGGATCAATGACGTCATGGATATGGCGGAAATTCATTAGATAAAGACACCACAGGACTTGTCGGATTAATGTTATTTAGGGGACCAAATAGTGTGGACTTGCAAAGGCTCGGGGGTCTTTACACAAAAGCTGTATCTTCCTCAGGTCATCCACAGCTCCTTTTTATATGAGAAATGTAGCAAACAAGCGTGCAGGCCACATGATGTTAATTTTTCACTGCAGTACATGAACATCCACGTCTACCCTAAAACAGAACTGAAGTTCTATGTGACGTCGTACATAGATGCGTCACTACTTCTGAGGACTAAGAACGTCGCGTCGCTCTAAATGTACCCGGCAACTACACCTCTCTAACCAAACATAAGAATTAGTTCTCGGCGGATTGTGTTGGTACTGGTGGTAGCTACCCGGACGAATGACCTACCTATTACACTTTCTGTTTCGAGTATTATGGAACGATCGCCTTGCCTTTTTCCTTTGCTATCCTATAGCCTAGTGGTTAAAATTCCGGCCTCTCTACGCTGAGTGTACGGGGTTCGTATCCTGCACGCATCTCTTAATTTACCACGTTATTTGTGTATTAGAAATTAAATATCACTTGATTTAATGTTAAAGAAAATATCGTGAGGATCTACATATCTGAGAGTTCTTTGTAAAGTTCTCGAAGGTGTGTGAAGTCTGCACTTGCACTAATCTGCACTTGGTCATCGTGGTGCACTATGACCTAATCATTCTCATTCTGAGAGAAACCCTATGCCCAGCAGTGGGACATTGATAGGTTGATGATGATGAAGATGACACTACGCAGGCCGAGTACAGATTAGTGGGTTTTACACACCTTTGACAACTTTGCAAAGTATTCTTAGACATGTGATTTTCACTATTAAAACAATACTAAGGAGAGTTAATAAATAATCAATTTCTAAAACACACATAACTTGTATGTGTGTTATAATTTGGCTATCATTGTTTTGATAACTGCCTCATATATTTATGTACGCTTAGACTTTGGCTTTGAAGGTAGCAACTTACGCGTGACCAAGTTATGGTAGACCTCCAGTTCTATTTGGACTTAGTAGCAACTGTCCATTTGCTGCTGTGACCACCCATATGCATGATCGTGTGTATCTTCTATCGCTCAAAAAGCAAAAATAATCATAATTGATTTCAAAATGTTTGATAACGAAAATTATGGATTTATTGAAAAACATGATAATATATGTTTGCTTTTCGAATCTTCATAAAAACAGGATTTTACGTTAAAATATTGTTAGACGACAATCAGTGCAGGATTACACGGACGATATGGAAATTCGAACGACCTTGAGTCCCCTATTTCGTTGTGAGATATTTACTTATTTAGATCGTACGATGTGTCGTGAGGTATTTCACGATTAAGTATTCGAGTTCTTATTATCAATGGGACCACTTAATAAGCGCTAGGCATTCATTAGCAACAAATTATGTTTTTTCACACATCGTTGTTTTAAAAGGTGGTAGACCTACAGTTCCTCTCGGGACGTACCATCACGATTCTCATAATCCGCTATGAAGGAATTCTTGTGTTTTAGTTGGAGAGATGCGGTTACCAGTTGTCAGCAGGCGACCATAATCCACCATGAAGGAATTCTTGTGTTTCAGTTGAAGAGATGCAGTTACCAGTTATACTTAGCAAGCGACCATGTCAGTCCGCAGGAGTAGTAATACAATACATAGCCTCAAATAGACTCTCGCTTCTGTTTGGGGTTTGATATGTGTGTCCATGGTTGCAATGATCCCTTTACATATGCGGCCTAAACACTCGTCTGCTACTCGCCTCAAATAAAAAAAAGATGAGATGTTACTCTTGAGAAATAAGTTAGAACGTTCAAAAGAGATTGAGGTTCTCGCTGCAAATACAATGTTCTTAAGTGGAAATTTTTGCCGAGTATCAATTCATTAAACGTTCTAAAATAACTTGTTCAAGGTGAGTTTCTTTTCTTGTATTTGAATTATTAGTTTAATATCTTTAAATTAAATGGTCACAAAAAACGTTAACGCGCAGAAAATACAATAGTGTAGCGATATTATTTCAATTTTTTTATATTGTTGTGAAATCGTTCTCTGTAATGTTCAGCGGTCGTGACATATAAAGGTTTTCCCGTGAGCAAATCTTGATAAACCAATATTAAAGGTATGATGCTGATCGTCTCCTATTTGTCACGCAGCATCGATGTCGTTAGGAACGAAGATGTTTCTCTAAGAATTCGTAATATCTTATTGAATATAATCTTTGTAGGTATTAGACAATTATATCTTAGATTATTCTTTGTTATTAATTATAGAGATATGTATAAATTAACGGCTGTAACAGCCTGGTAGTAAAATTCCCTTTCACCTCGGGGGCCGAGGGTCCAATCCTGCACGGACATCTGGTTTTTGAAAGTTATATGCGTGTTAGAAATTATTTATTCCGTTCATGAACGCTGTAGGAAAACATCGTGAAACAACTTACTTGTTTAAGAGATCTCTGTAAAGTTTTGAAAGACGTGTAATGTCCATCAATCCGCACTTGGTCAGCGTGGTGGAGTATGACTAACCTAAAATAACCATAAGAATGAGAATTCTTAACGGCGACCCATGTCCAGTAGTGGGATAACAATGGCTTGATGATGAACCGAGTACTTGACGTGGCACAGTTAATTGACATCAATGCTGGTTCGCGCGCGCATACGTGCAAGATGTGGAACGAACTTCCTCCTGAGGTATTCCCGGTGCGCTATGACATGGGGTTCTTCAAGAAAGGTGCAAAAAGAGCTCTCCTTCAAAACCGGTGATGCATTGGTGACTCCTCTAGTATTGCGAACATCCATAGATGACGTCACCGTGGCCTATGGATATTTTCCTACTTTCTATCAAGTGGACCGTCAGCTTTATCGTTAGGTTTAGTTATAAAGAGAAAAAATATATTATTATATACTACTATATATTTTATTTTTGTCTCTACCTGGTACAATTACAACTAGAACTGTGGTACAACTAAAATTCGATGGAAGGTACCACCGCCGCCATCATAATCCATCGTGAAGCAATACTCGTGTTTTGGTCGGAGAGTTATCAAGTAAACTTACAGGGAAGCGAACAGTTTAATCCTCTAGAGTAGAGACGCATCTACCTTGGATTTCAGATAGGGCTTCAATCTTCTAACTACATCGAAATATTATACGACACATTTTAATTTCTTTTTTATATAATTAAAGCTAAAATAAACGAATAATGAAATAAAAATACATTGGAATATATTACCAATGAATTCATATAAAAACCTTTATTGTGTAACAACGTGGGTACTCTAAAGAATGATTGATAAAACACAAAAAGATCTTTTGAAGCCTTAACCGAAGTCACAAAGTTTACGTAAAGAGATTTGATGATTCATTGAACTCCGTCCAATATTGTTGAATTCCAATCCACATTATCATGGGATATTGTTGAATATTGACGTCACCCTTCTTCCTAGACCTTGAATACGATGTCCTCAATAGTTCAAAAGTTCCGATTGTCTCTTTCAGACTAAATGGCGCCGCCCGCTCCGTTCGCTGTAGCGTACACACGATTGTCTATAAATATTTTCTAGTTTATTTTAGTGTTTTCACAGTTCCGAGTTCCGTTCCGACAGTGCGGTAAGTTAACTTGTCGGCGCCGTGGCTGTGGACCACGATAAGTAGAGAAATATGAAAGGGCGGGTCGGTCAAGTGCAAAGTCCGATTCATTAAGTAACGATGGTCAAGTAACAGTTTGCCGGTCGCTTGATGCGTCATGTAAATACCTAAATACAGAATAAGTATCTGAATCTATATATAAATTATCTATGCTTCTGACTGGAAACGAACTGGGACCCACCTATATAACCGCTACACAGATTCATATAAGCACTTAAATTAAGAATAAGTATCTAAATCTATATATAAATTATCTGTCTGTCTAACCGGAATCGAACCTTGAATCCCTTTACAACCGTTACACGGATTATCTATCCGAACCAAAGCTACCATAGATATGGCTATAGCGATGAGATTGTATGAGATCTTTTGGTACTGAAATAGCATGGAAACCAGAAATAGGCCTTTATGAAATATATGTAAGTCCAAACAATGGTGTCGTTTCAGTATCGGCCAATCGAATGTCCGCGTGGCGAAGCGGTCACCACTATCTGCCACGCCGAAGGTTTCGGATTCGACCGCGACCGGAACTTTTATACGATCTGTTTACTTTTCTGCTCTGGGTTTGATGTTTGTGTGCTTATACTTGTCCATAGCGTCCACGAGCCGAGAAATTCTAGCACGGGACTGTATACGTTTTACAAATACAAACACTTTAGTACACCGCAACCACCCATTAAGCAGTGAGGTTGGCCCCCACATTATATTATTATATTTAAATCAATATTATGATATTATGCGCAAATATATAACAGTCAACGGGAGGTATGCATCTCCTAGAGAACAAATCCGGACAAAGAGGGAATAATATCTATATGTACCGGAGACACGAATAATATCTACCCCCTCCACTCCATGTGGTGTAGTGGTGCCGTAGGGTATGAGAGGCATAACAGGGTAGGACATTTTCCTTTCGATTCAATTCGACAAATACAAACAGTCTTTAATTGTATATCAGTTAGGAATACAGACATATACAGATATATAAAAAAAAATAAGCATACAAATTGCGGATATTATATGGATCAAGCAAGAAATAAAATCTCGAAATGTAAGTTCACATTTTTAATTGGCAAAAAAAATAAAATAACACATCGAAATGACGTATACACGAAAACAAGAATATATTTTATTAGAATTAAAATTCGTTACGAAAACTCGAGTCTTTAATTGCTACAATTTTTGAATTGCTCCAATTAGACCGTGTACTGACATGAACATTTACGAACGTCTTTATTAAGGTGGATACTGACTAAGAGAGTTCGCGTGTAACAGAACGATAATGAGCGTTGCATTAGTATGTACGTGAAGACAGCGGTGCGGTACGCATAATTGTTATGGCACAATTTTGTATATTTAATTACGAAGTATTTTGGACCGAGTATTACAATGCTTTACCTGTATCGTTTTAAAAAGTTCATCATGATTACCATCAACCTATTACTTTCTCACTGGTTGGCGTGGGTCTCTTATTAGAATGAGAAGGATTAGGTAGTCTACCACGCTGGCCAATTGCAGATTGATAGTCTTCATAACTTGGAGAACTTTACAAAATCTGAGATTTATAGACTTCGTCACGATATTTTCAAGCAAGTGATAATTAATTTCTATTGTGCATATAATTTCGGAAAATCAGAGGTGTGTGTGGGATTCGAATCTCGGACCCTTCGCTTGATAGATCGGAATCTTACCACTAGAGAAATCTTACGCTAGAATCCGGGATTTGAATCCCAGGTAAAAACCTGTAATTTTCGGATGTATTTGAAGATTAACACATTGACTGCGGCGCTAATATTCGAAACGATCCACATGTGCGACGCGTAACGCAACAGGCGTGTTCCAGTACGGCGGCACACATCGTATGGGTGCGAGCCGCACGGGTGGCGCGGTCAGTAAAACATGACAGATGCGTTTGCCGCAGTCAATGTGTTAAAAATAATTATCACTGTCTGAGGTAGTACAAAGATGCGTTTCTACTCCTGAAGAATAAGATGGTCGCCGCTCTTTAAGGGTGCTCAGCAACCATGTCTTTCCAACCGAAACACAA
>DWKL01002023.1:0-13410 GCA_018249415.1 Phareas burnsi | reverse complement strand
GATACTATAAAGAAACATTTATTAGCATTTCAAAATGTTCGTACAAATATTGTATATTGTGTTAAATTCTAATCCAACCGACCTTCGAAGGAATATAATAATGGCGTGCCCGAAAATCATATCATATAAAATTGGTATAACAATAAAACGTTTAATACGTTATTTTAAATACGAGCCAATAATTATTATGGGAATATTCGTCCAACGTTTGTGGAATAAACAAGCGGTTCTTATCCCGGGCACTAATGACGTGCGTCATCTGCCGGTAATTACGTAGCGGCGTTTGAAAAAAACGTACTCCTAATTGTTTTTACGGCGTTTCCACGTTCCGAGGGGCGATCGAGTATCTTTTTTATGTATCACCTATGATAAAACAAACAAATAAATGCTTTTTACACTTATAGCCCCACATTAGGATACCCTTGTCCATGGCTATGTACATAGATGAATAGACAAACACCTAGACCAATAACAGAAATCTAAATTCATCATTTAGATGTCTGCCTGGCCGGTTACACATGCTGAGGGTTCTGGGTTCGAACCCGCTGCATGTGCGGTATGGTAAACGCTGCGTCACGTGGGTCGTTGACAGAGTTAAACATGCATCCCCCTGATGGTGAATGGTCTATCCAAAATCGAACTTCAGACAACTAGAGTGTATTAATACCCACACAAGCTTAATTTCAAAAGGTAAGCCCAATAAAAACTCTACCCAAACCATTAGGCTTGCCCTAGCCCTTAGTTATTGATTTGTAATACAAAAAAATGTCATAACAAGTGATAGATAATCAAATATATCAAAGAGATAACCGCATCTATCAGCTCTAAGAAGTTTAGTGCAAGACTCTACTAGGAGGAAGGTCCCATAGTAACTATGTTTCGCTATTTGCATTAATAGTCACAATAAATGCGCCTTCATGAGAAGACGCTGTTGCCGCATAGCAAACACTGTTGCAGACATTTGTTAAGTATGTTTCTATTTACATTTCATCATCATAAACCCATTAATTTCCTACTGCTGGGCAGGAGTCTTCTCTAAGAATGTGAACTTTACGAGTAATTTTCAGGCATGTAGGTAATCTCACGATGTTTGCCTTCACCGTTAAAGCAAGTGATAATTAATTTCTAATTTGCACATAACTTCTATAAATCGGAAGTGCGTGCGGGATGCGAACCCCGGACTCGTTGCTCGAGGAACGAGAATCTCACCACTGAGCTATCACTCCTTATAGGCTATTTACATATTAAACATTCTATTTCGAACATTAACATAAACAATACTAACTTTGAAATAGCAAAAGGGAATACATATTATATTCATATATTCATATTTACGTATAATGTTTTGAATCGCGCGGAGATGCTCTTCTCGTAATAGCTGTGATGGACAACCGCCACGAATATCTGTACAAGTTTACGTAGCGTATAACAATGAAGCCCATAAACAATAGAAAATTAAAACAGAACAAAGTGATATGAAAATAAAACAATGGGTTAAAAATTTCAGTTTGCTTCGAATTCATTACTGTTGGAACAATAGTTTCGAACGCGTGTTTTAAACACTTGTTGCATAACAGACGTGTAACTAGAAATTAGTTAAGCGATTTATAGCAATTTTTGTTTTCACTACAGAACAAATGATCAAAATGGTTATGCTGTATAACCATTTTAATCAAATCAATGCTGTATTATTTGATAACACGGGTCTCATTTCAAAACGAAGATAGTTTTTGCTAAAATACACCCCGTTGACCGAATCTAGAGATTCCGGAATCACGTAATAACATTAATTTAAAAACTTTAACTTGGTTTCAAAATTAATGGCAAAGATAAGATTTCGAGACGACCATTTATTTATTTTTTAAACACTGTACAGTATGGGTTACAAAAGGCGAACTGAATGCCTAATGGCTTCAACCCAGGCTACAGTGAGAAATTGTTTGCATATATTTATAAGAACAAATATTTATTCAATGTTCAATGACGATTATACGATATATTTATTTATTTATTTATTTAATACTAGCAGACCCGGCCACGCGTTGCTGTGGCCTTTTTGTATTTAGTTCAATTATAAGATATTATAATTAGTATTGTTAAGGAAAAAAAAACTGAACAAAAACTATTCTATCTTTGAAGTTGAAACAAAACACACATTTAAAAAATAAACGTAAAAATCGGATAGTTTCGAAGTTCATCCCGGACAAACACCGTGACACGTGAATTATATATAATAGAAAAATAAATGCGCATACACTCCTTCTAAAATTAAAAGGTCACTCAGACCATAGTCGATGACCAGACCTAGATAGGACATGACCTACAGTAATCTAAATGTACCTAAATGTATACCACTCTAAAAAGCCTCAGTAATTATGTAGTTTCTGCTAGCACTTAACAATATTTTCTCGCTTCCAGTATGTCGTGTATCATGTGGAAAGTGGAATGTGTATTCAGCTATAATGCGGTGATCCTGGTGTATACATAACAATTTCTTTATTATGCTCACACAAAGAGACGGCAGCGACACAAGAAACGAGATTTATCCATAACTGCGTCCTTTTTCGGTTGCGTGATATGCGCATTTTTATAAGAATTTCAAGGTATGGCTCCACTGTTAACTACATTTAGGAATTTTCAGCAATTTTATAAGAGTAATAAATAATACCACTAATGTTGTCGTCTTTTTTATAAACATAATGTAGCAAACAAACGTGCAGGCCACCTGTCATTACGTGGTCACTGCAGTTCATGGACATGTAGCCTCAAACAGACAGACAGAGACAGACGGGACAGAGGTCTGAATTTCTATCTGAGGTCGTGTGTCGATGCGTGTCGACTCCATCCGACAACCACACTTTTCCAACCGAAACAAATAACGTTTCACTACAGATTATTAGAGCGGGGGTTGTACCTCTCCGAACTTCAATAATTCTATTACCTATAAAACAGTTCTCTGGTTAACCCTAAATCGAATTATAATGAGATAATGGATTAATCTAATTTACAAACTGGCGATTAGATTTATGAATATTAACATGTTCTACTTTCAAATTATTAAAGACAGAACTTTATTTTTAGGTCTAGACTACATTTTTATTACCGCTGATCTACCTGAGCTTTTTTATTATCGCTGATCTACCTGAGCTTTTAAGTTTATAAAGATTTACTATTATTACAATAAATCTAGGAGAAGAAACATGTCGATGATAATAACTTTTTTATAATTCGAAGTAATGTAAGACACTGCTTCAGCGGTATACATTCTTTTACACTACAACAAACTTTACTTATCAGTACTTATATAAATTTGTAATCGCTCCCTTTTCCGCTTGTTATCGGGACGCGCCCCAACCTAAGCTCAAGGACCCAATGACGTAAGGCCTTTGCGTGACCGGTCCTCTGAAGCGTTTTTTCTAAAATCCGGATTATGTTCTCATCTCAGTAAATGTATTCTGTATTTATCGTCGCCGGCCGGACGTTTTTGCCACACGGCCGGTATTCTGAAGGGAGATTGTGTGGAACGAGTTCGGATGGTAGCACCTTTATAATGAATTCAGGTGAATGAAAGTGGAATTTTTCATGCGGTCTGTATGAAATGAAGCATAACGTCAAAAGAATTGATTATATTGAGGTCAAGCGTGGCGTAGAGGTCATCTTACTGGTGTGCCACACAAAGGTTTCCGGGTTCGATCACCAGTCGAGCAGACATCTGAATGGTGAATTTATATTTCTGTTCTATATATGGATATTTGTCTACTTGTCTTTGTATTTATCCATGGTACCCACGATACAGGAAATACAAGTTACGAGTGCAACTCCAGACCAGAATTCTAATTTCATCATTTCACTCTAACCGTCGTGAAAATGCAAAATATTTAAAAAATGAATATGCTCGGAAAAAGAAAATAGGATCCGCTATCATTTCTCGAAATACTTTTAACTTGGTTAAGGTGAAATTTTTAAAATATATTAAAAAATAATCATTATTATAATAAATAACAAGTTCTGAAATAAAGCTTTGATTTTTATTTACATAATACAAATGACAATTTTATTCTTTACATGTATATTTGTGGATGGTAGAACTATAGTTCGTCCGGGGAAGTAAGTGCTCTCACAATCCGCCGTGAAGCAGTTTTTGTGTTTTGGTTGGAGAGGTGCGGTTGCCGAGCACACTTACTGCGAGGCGACCATCTTAGTCCTCAAAAGTAGTATCTACGTACGACCTCAAATAAAGCTTCAGTTATGTTTGAGGTTTCATGTGGGTGTCCATGGGATGTAGTGACCACTTAACATCAGGTGGACTGCACGCTCATTTGCTACTCTTCAAACCTAAAAAAAAATCATAATAATAATATAATCAGAACTATAGATTTTAGTAAATACCTAGTTCCATGTTTAAAAATAACTTTTGGAAACTATTAAGAATTAATCAAAATAAATAATTTTATTGTTAAAATGTAAAAATATAATCTAAACGTGTAATCACATTTTCAATTAGTTTCGTAACTTCGGGTAAGTTCATTAGAGAAAATAAATTAGCCGAAACACCTCTGTTGCAAATGAAACCAACAATAGTGCTCAAACGAATACACCGGAAACGGAAGGAGAGCGGACGCACCCGCTATCAGGTGCCACTCGCCGCTACAGCCTTCGTTACCTATTATTAGGGTTCCGGGACAAAATGGCAAAAACGAACCCTAAAAATCTGTCCGTTTGTTCGTATTATTACTATATAGAGACGACAAATATGCATAATTATCTACAGTTTAACTTACACAGTCAGTTACAATAGTCCGATACGATGGTAATATGAATTTCAGGCCCTATTCCAATGATCCGGGGTTCGAATCCCAGGGTCTGTTTTTACATGAAGCGAATTAGAAGTTAATAATCGCTGGCTTTAACGATGAAGTTGAACATGACCAAGATGTATACTTGCCCGGACCACTACAGTACAGTAAAGTACTTGTACAGTAGTACAGTAAAACCTAAGCCCAGGAACGGAACAGTAGTATGGAGATGACACACGAATCGATTGGTATATCTAACTAACAGTAGGTTTAAGAAAAGGCAGACAGTCGATTTTAGAAAAATATTGTAACTGACAATTTGTAAATGCCCTACAGAAAATAAATGCGTTACATTTAATTTAATATCAATAGATTTTAAGTTTCTAACGTGGTAGATCTCTTAGTGGTTCGACTGTGGCCACCACCGACACAACTTATAAAAGCGACAGCACTCAGGAGGACTCAGAGCCAATAACGCAATTGAATCGACCTCATATAAAAATTCTGTTGTAGCTAAGGACAGGTACAGATGTCCACGGGCGGAAGTGACAATGTGTGAGGGCAAGGCGACATTTAATGTCAAATTGATGGATTACATAAAAAAACCAACACTAACTGCACCCATAGCTCATTAGATACCCCAATTCAACGATAAGTACATAAACACCCAGACGCAGAACAGAAATTTAAATTCAGTTTCGAACCTGGCCGAGTTTCGAACCTGGAACTTTCTGTGTCTTAGGCCAGTATGGTAACCACTATGCCGAGAATCGAACCCGGAACTCTCAGTGTGTCATGCCGGTATGGTAACCACTGTACGGAGAATCGAACCCGCAACTCTCTGTGTCAGATCGGTATGGTAATCACTGTGCTGGGAATCTAAGCCGGAACTCTCTGTGTCAGACCGGTGTGGTAACCACTGTGCCGAGAATCGAACCCGGAACTGTTTATACCAGGCCGGTATGGTAACCAATGTGCTACGCAATCATTGAATATAAGTGCAAGTAAAAGAGAACCCAGTTTTGTTCCTACGAATATCAAAGCTTTGATATCCAAACGCAATCATGTTTTGACTTCTGTATTCAATACAAAAATAGAATCATTGAACATACAGATGGAAGAAATTTTTCCTATTCAAGTATTCACACTGAAGTGTTATCCATTCAGGCTACAATTCAATTTAAGCATGGCTGTGAACTCTATATTCCGTCGGACCGATAAAACTTGCGACCGAGAACAGCGGGAAATATAATAAATAAAAATAATAAGAAAACTTTCCCCATTTGACTATGCAAGCCTCACGTCGAGAGATGGCAATTCACTAACTTTCCTTGATAACAACTGTCGTTACGTGGAGAAATGAGCTTTATGATTCCAGCGTTAAGGCATAGTATCCTGTATCGATGTCGCAAAGCGTCTTTCATGTCACAGGTAAGTCATGGGATGCATCAACCTTAACATTCACTTTCCACGAACACACCGCAGTTTGGAAAGAGCAATCACTCAATACGTAATCTCTTAGGATTTCCTCGAGAGCGAACTTCCACACCCCGGAGATAGAGCTCTCTCGGCCCTTTTTGTTTTTAAAAAGACTGCATCTTACAGATAAGGTGTGAACTCCCCTAGGCTAAAAGGACGTCATTCAAAATTCAATGCACTTTAACTTTTAATTCTCTACTCTACGTCTGCAGCGACTAGTACAGTAGAGTATGAGCATGAACGAAATGAATTTACAGCTCTTAACGTGGAGCACTGCGGACACTTACATGGACGCGGAATATAGTTTCCATCACAAGAGCAGGCGAACGCAGAAAAACAAAGAAAATTACAATGTTCTATGAGAGTATCGGCGTCACGTCAAAGTCCCGGCGTCCCTATATTTTGAAGTACGATAAAATGACGGCGCCACCCCAACCTACCGCCGTGTTCCTATTTTGTTTTTGACACTTCACTTTAATCACTGTGTGAAAACATAAACAGTCGCATTCTCATTTCGAAAGAGCAATGTTCCCGCCAAAGCAGCAAAGGTGCGTTTAAAATATGCGACGCCTTTGTGAGAACGAAAGAGCGAAATTGCTTTTCTTCTGTTGTGCCAGTAATCTGAAAAAGTTCGAATGCAACACAAACGTGACAAAAAAGATGCAAGTGCGACAAAAAACGTTCTGTGTACAAAAATTCAATTACAATCACGTCAAATACAATGTTATCTGTTACGTTGTGGCCATAATTCAAAAATGTGACGTCGAATCGTGGATTTATGCCCCATTTTCCGGTGTGGCGTTGGACATTAAAGCGGCTGCACTCGATTATTATCAGATCGGAATGGTAATCGATATGATGATTGAATCACGCGAATGGACGAAATGAATACGGTCGGTCTGCGCTTTTGTTTCAGCTTTGTAGTACGTCTGTATCGTATAATTGTTGTTTTACAGCTTCCGTGGCGTGAAGAGCGCTGATTGGCGCTATAATGGGTAGACGTTCGAAGGTACACTGCGATTTCACACATCGGCCGAGGGGACTCCCCTATTGTTACCGCTTTGATGTAATGAATCGTTTGAAATAAAATCCACTGCTAATTAAATTGTGTAGCATGTCAAAGTTTCATATATAATATTAGAGTAAATATGTAATTTAACTTTGTATTCAGCGACAATATTATTTGTATAGGAGTGATAGCCTCGTGGTTAAGGTTGCGGCCTCTCACACAGGGGGTACGAGGTTCGATTCCCGGACGCACCTTTGATGTTTCGTGCGTATTAGAAATTAATTATCGCTTGCTTTAACGGTGAAGGAAAACATCGTGAGGAAACCTACACATCTGAGAGTTCTTTGTAAAGTTTCGGAAGTTGTGTGAAGTCTACCAATCCGCACTTGGCCAGCCTGGTGGACAATGGCCTAACCCTTCTCATTCTGAGAGGAGAGCCATGTAGTAGGACATTAATATGTCCTGGACATTAATGGGTTGATGATAACGATGATTGATGATTGATTATTTGTATAAATTTATGACGCTCGCTTGAGTACTTTCTCTTATAATAAAATAAAATTCAAGAATGCATGTAAATTAAATATTAGGTATAAAGTATTAGATATAATAAACCATTTACAATTCGTAGGCTCGAAGCAGACAATAACAATATTATGACTTGCTTCGTATGTTTCTGAATTGTGCCCATCCTGTACATATAAAGGTATATAGTTTATAGTAAGTAGCCATTTTCAAACAAAATCGATTTCGAGTGCAAACTCTTACGAGACGAACCATAAGATAACAACTCACAGTGCAAGCGCTACGAACATTCGAACTAATAATAGAACCACGTTCTTCCGGGACCTAAAGGGCCAAGATAAACAGCCATTAGTTAATCCGAGGGCCGCCCCGCAGTAATTCACCCAAGCAATATTGCTTATAGACCAAACGCTTTAATGAAATAAAATTTGCATATAACAAGATTTATGTGCCGAAGCAAGAAAGCATCGGAAACAATCCTTGAGAGTATTCGGTTGAGAGTTGTTCGCTGCAAGACTCCGCTTATTAGCCGCCAGATTTTCGATGGATCCATATATTTTTATGTAATTATGTTAATTGTATCCTTTATACCTTCGTTTTTTATTATTGTCTTAAAATTACCTTTAAATAAACACTTTCTACACTCATAACACCACGCTACACACACATTAAGATTCCCTGTGTTGTATCTGTCATGGACACATAAGACGAACACACACACAGACCGAGAACAGGAATCTAAATTCATCATTTAGATGTCTGCCCGGCCGGGAATCGACCCTAAAACCCTCTGCGTATTAGACCAGTATGGTAACCGTTGCGTCACACGGATCGTTGGCTGGCGGGCTTGCAGTTAAATATTTTAATATGGTTCATAAAGTTTAAACAAATGCGATGCTAATTTATTTTCTTTTCATTTTGCAGCGCCTCCAGAGTCCTATAACGAACCAATTCAAACTGCAGATAATGAAATGGATTACGTTTTGAAATCCGACAGGCAGTTAGCAATGAAACGGACTAATTACAGAACATATAAATTGAGTACTTCATAAGGTGTTGTCTATGGTAATTAGTAAATTTACTTACTGTCAATGTGTGTTGCGTTAAGTTTAAAAAGAAAATCACAGGGTTGTGTAAACTTTTCTCGCTTTCCAATACACGAAAGAAGTTAAAAAAATATTGTATGCATCTATAAAAATAAATTATTACAATAGGTTGTGCGTCATTAAAAAAAAATCTAAAATAAAATATAAACATGATCCCAAAACATTTAAAAAAAAACGTCTTTTTTTTGTTTAAAGTATAGCGCGTATACAAGCGTACAGGCCACTTGATGTGAAACGGTCACAGCAGCCCTTAGACACCCACATTTTTGACACCCAATCTCTAATTGAACTAATTGCCTACTAACTGAAGTTCTATCTGAGGTCATACGTAGATACTCTATATACTACATAGTATAACTACTCCTGAGGACTAAGACGGTCATCTCGCTGTAACTGTGTCCAGTAACCGAAACACAAAAACTGCTTCACGGCGGCTTATATGCGTGGCGGCGGTACTTCCCCAAACGAATTACAATTCTACCACTTATCAATGCATGTATGTAATATAAACTCTAAACGGTGTTATCTCGGAAACAGCAGAACGCATTTGGACGCGACCCTCAGCCAAAGGTCTTCAAATTATAAACCCTACACAATAACGGTTTAAAACCATTTTCTATATGATAAAGTATTTAACTTAATTCTTAATACGTATCTCCATAATACCTTAGAGAGTATTTCTATCTCGTTAACCTGAGTGGTTGGAAACAAAACCTAATCACATTAAGCGATCGTGCTTCGCTTAATCTAAACGAATTTAGAAAAATATTACGGCTCCTGGTTTTTAAATGTTACTTTATATCGGTTTGGAAGGAGAGGGACTTCAACATTTTAGTGTCTGATGTTATTTTTTAACAAAAACACAATAGATGGTGGCTTTCACCTGCAATTTCATTCGCTAATCATTTTAACATTTATTGATTTTTTTAATGTCCGACGAGTCGAGGACACTTACAGCGAGGCGACCATCTTAGTCTTCAGTAGTGACGCACCTATATATGATCTGAGTCAGAACTTCACTTTTGTTTGAGGTCAAATGTAAGTGTCCATGGGCTGCAGTGACCACTTAACATCAAGTGGCCTGCATGCTCGTTTGCTACTTTACAAACATAAAAAAAGACTACTAATACAAGATTCTGTCTAATAGCGTATTATGAGGACCAATGTATGTTCAAGTATCAAATTCGTATTTCTATATAGTTACACAAATCTTCAAAGCACAATGATAGCTCAGCGACCATTGCACCAAATAACGAATAACGTTTAAAATATGAGTGAGTGAATCCATAGCGTATTTTTAAAGGAGGCTTGTGTTCAATTGCACGTGAAATCTAAAATTATGACCGGTGCGGGGACGTGCTTCAGTCGGTGTGGATTTACGATTTCGCCACGCCAGCTACAGGGTTCTTCTGGATGAATGGGTGCATATGATTATTTTCAGCATTTACTTATGAATTTGGTTCGATTGGGATACCACCGATGTATTTAGTTCTATCCTACCTGAAATAAAGTGGAAACTCTAAGGACTAAGATGGAAGGCCACGTCATCATTCAATAAGCCTGTCTTACGCACCTTTTGAATTAGAACCCAGAACATCGATGTCATAAGACAGCTATCAGAATATCCGTGATGCCGCTGCGATCAAGACAGCGGTTATATTCTCTTCGTTGCGATCAAGTCACGTAACGTTCTACCTGTCTAATGGTCGTATAATAACAAATAAGAATCACTATTTAAGGAACATTTTTTTTTATAGTTCGAAATTTGCGTGTAGTTAGCGCTGTCAAAAGGTAAAATGTCCACCCAAGCAAAAAATCAAAGCAACGACTTTATCTAGTAACAGTGATAACTTTATTAAAAAAGTACAAAGCAATATGTAATTACATATTGCTTTGTACTTTCTTGATAAACAGCGCTAAGTTTAAGTAATTACTTCTTTATAAATAAGGGCATAATTTTCATGTTTCAATCTACACGAGCATATGCCTAACGAGTTCCAACAGTTCGTATACCATACAAAGCATGTCTCCACATTCTGTAATATGATATGTGAATATGAAATAATGTTGTAAATTGTTTTCGTTCCGTCTTCATAATAGTGAGCATTCTTGCCAAATTGGTTTCCATAACGACCAGAACGCCAAGAATTACAGTTATAATAGAAATTAGAAATATTGTCTATTTCAGTTATGCTTTTGGTGTAATGTGATAGCAAATACCTAGCATACTCCTTTTCGCGAGTTTCATACAAAGCTTCAATTGGACGATTACACTATTGTTCCATTCACCCTTCTAAATCACAAGGGCATAATTCATAGAAGATCCCCTTTAAGGGCGAGATTCTCCTTTCATTCAGAATTTAATTTCATTTTCACCCCTCAAAGCGGAATTTAAGAAAAGAATGACCGAATGACTTCTTAGAGACTTAAGGGATATGAGAGTGAAGGAGGCTGAATGACGTCTTTTTACTGATTTTGACGTTATAATAAAAACCAGTGAAGTGCCACGGCTCAGACGTCAAGCTTCATTTTGCCGAGTAATGCACTAAGACACGCCACCAAGCGGAAGTATGAAGCCGTCTGTGAGACTTCACTTCATATAAACATCACTTTAATGTAAAGTAGCTAGCATGCATTTTATAGTTTATTTAAATATTTTCATATCACGTAATATAGTCTGGTTGAAACACAGAAAATAAGCAAAAGCTTAAGACTTTTTTTTAACTATTAATACGCTGAAATTAAGCTTCGAAAATTTATTTTAATGACATTAATGATCACATTTGAATGATCAGCAATTTAACTGCTTCTTTAGTAATAACCGCACTTGGCTGTGTGCGTTATTGACTTCATTTAATGAGTAATACTTGTTTTGTTTGGGGAAATGTTACCTAAAACACATGGAATTCAAGCGGCTATATGAAAGCTATATATAGTATTTCGCTACGTGACAGAATTAGTAATTATGGAGTCCGTAGACGATCTAAGGTTACCAATATAGCTCTCAAAATTGTTAGAAGTGGCAATGGGTTGGCCAAATCATTCGTTGGACCAATAACCGTTGGAGAAGAAAGTTCCTCGAGTCGCGACTACATCTGGGCAAAATAATTGCAGGTCGCCCTCAACAAGATGGACCGATGACTTGAAGAAGACAGGAAATCGGTGCGTTCAAAAGGCACAAGACTGAAAGCATTGGCACCGATTTGGGGAGGCCTATGTCCAGCAGTGGACTTCAAAATCTGATGAATGGAAGCTTTTTATATTATAGAAGTAACAAACTAGCATGCAGTCCACCTGATTGTAAGAAATAAGTCCCGTCCATGAAGATCTATAATGAACCTCAAATTGAATTGGAATCATAATTGAGGTCAGTCACAGATGAGTTGCTCCCCTGAGGACTAAGTTGGAACGCCTCATACAAGTATAGCTCCGGTACGATACCCTTCAAACCAGAACACAACAGTATTTAACACTGGTGTTACAAGTTATAGGTGTGGCGGCGGTGCCTCTCGAATTGAACTACGAAAGGTTCTATATTTAAGTTATTCGTTTATTTTTAAGAAACTAAATTTAACCATATTCTGATCTTGGTGGTCATCAAGGTTTTATTGTGCGTCGTAAAAGATACCCAGAGGCAGCTGAAAAGCCACGGCTCTGATACTCATGCCTTATGTATTAGAGAATAATATCAATTTTGCATTCACGATTTCAGGAATAATTCACTTTTACGACTTAATATTTCAGTTATTACTTTGAAATGTTGAATCACAAAGAGATGCCGATTTCAAAGTAGAATGTGAGAACTAGATGACTTTTATTAAAATGGATATAGGTTTCTTTATAAAAAATCATATCGTACTTATTAATTCCATAAAGATGTTTTTATTTTTTACTTGGATAAATTGATTATAGTTTATAACATTCTCAATTTAATTATTCCTGAACTCATATATTTCATTCAACATTGTTCTCTCTTAGCAAGCTTTTATGAGCTGGATGTTTCTATACCGTTATATAGAACGGAAACTTGCGATTCAAATTTCAGCTACTTCAGATGTCCCAATAATTTGGAATTTTGCGCACGTATCGACACAAAATAACAATACAATAATTCTATGACCTTGTATTTTCACCAATATCATAGATAACAATACAATAATTCCGTGACTATGACTTGGTTTTTATATCAAAATCCTAAGTTTATGATTAAAACAGGACCATAACTACGCGCTTGTAAATGTATTAGAATATTATATAAAGTAACAATGCCTAGAACCGTGTGTTTTAGATTTTGGTAACTATCATTCTTTATTTATTCTTGATAAACTACTAAATTATATTTCAGTCTGTTACCCTCCCATATAATAAACAGAATTTAATGAGATAATAATAGTACCTATTTCTCTTATAATAAAACATTAATAGACATCACATAACGTATGTAATTAATGACAAAAGCCTTTAAATATATTAAATATATATATTTTGATTTATC
>DWKL01002022.1:0-13411 GCA_018249415.1 Phareas burnsi | reverse complement strand
CACTACTGCCTACTACATAGGAGGCGTACATATATGTCTAACGATAAGTGCGAGAGAAAAATATCCTTAGTTTTTCTAACAATTATAGTATATACCATCCTTTATAGTTTGTTTCACTATAATCCATTTGTCCATACATCCATCAGTTATCATCCAGCCTCGCTTACATTGCCTACTTATGCTTTAATCCCGGCGGTGCAGGGACTTTGATCCTGTCATAGGCTTCAAAGGCACGGATCCAGTGCGTCAGAGGATTGCGAGGCTGTTTAGTGCAGTTGACGTGTAATCTGGGATTAACTCGACGTGTTCTGTGACCGTCGCACTTTAGGCACTACTTAGGCCGCGTCCACTGGTAAAGCGGTTGCAATAAGGCGGGGATATTTGTTAATTTTTAAGCAAACGTATCCACTCGTCGCTTCAGTGATGCCGCCATCGCCATATATTTTAGGAGTTTGTTATAACGGAATCACTGTTGTGTCGCAGTATGAATGCGGCCTTATATGTGTCGCACCCATGTTCTACACTGCGTAAATAGTACATAATGTTTTAGAATAAGTATATAAGTTAATGATATTACGTTATTATAATCGTATATAGATTATGATTTGTAAAAGTTACAAACATTACCAGAATTACCAGAATAGTTAAAGACAATGATGCTGGAATGTATGCTGCATGAGAAGCAAAACTATGCCGTTATATATGCTGCTATCTATTTGATTTGTAGGCCATGTTTAATTATGCAAGTGTGCTGGCGTTCTGGCAGAAGCAAGCGTCGAGCTTCATACAAGCCTCATATGGCATTTAAAAAAACAGAGCTTACAGGTGTCTGAACTGAGCAAGTTTCTAAGCCAACGTGATATATATCTGTCGCCACCAGCCAGTAAGGCAAGGAATATTCTCTTAAAAATATTGGATCTATCTGAACTTAGTGGTCCTTTTTTATTATTCACTCCTAACTTAAAACCTAACAGAGCAGATATCTGCAAACATTATTTTCTGTCTGTGGTTTATTCTGACCGTTAATATACGCACAATAACTGAACGCTCGTAGTCAGTTAGCGTTAGTCTTGTGTATCAACCGTTGTGGTGTCTTTTGTTGTATCAATTTCAGCATCTGGCACGCGTTCTATAATAAGAACCACACGCTGTTTTGTATGCAAACGACCCGACAACAATGGTCCTAGGTCATACACTCGGTATCATGTCACTTACCTAACTAACAATTGTTGGAGCTGTATCCTATCTGATAGAATTAACCGTCTTTTGTATACTAAACGATTGCAATATGTCAACAATAGTGTGACGCTTACAATAGTTACAAATTGTGTGAATTACTTCATCATTCATGTGTAGGTATTTTATCTGCTGTTAGGCACTGGTTGGGTTAGTACGTGAAATGGTGTAAACTTATCCGAACTGCATCTTTTTTTACACTTCATTAATAGTGACAATGGTAGTACACTCATAAAACTTTATTATCAACTCAAGTGAAATTAAAAGTGAGTTGGTATTTAATAAACTTCGGATGCTTTCACATTATGCTGCGTAATGAAAGGGTTAGTCGACGGATTGACGGTGCAAGCGTTAAATCTGGACTAGCAGTGCAAATACTAACATGCACTACAAACATCATTAAAAGCTACATAACGGAACACACTTTTATCGGATTTGTGTTTCCGGGTGACCAGCGGCTCTAGCATCTCCTTGCCCGAGCCTGCAGCCCGCGGCGAAGTACAAAAACATCACAATTAATCACACATCAGTTTCAACCAGCAAACATATCGGATCACACCAACACTACGATTTATAAAAGCCTGTTAAACCCTCATACAAATATTAATACATAAAATACTTTTTAACTTTTATATATATCGGAAAATTGGGGGATTTGTAAATTTACTTTCACTGTTCCATTGCTAAGGTTTTAGCAGTAAGCTACGTGGTTATTTTTTACCTAGATTAGTTGTTTAAAAATATGTAACACACACATCATATAATTTATGGCACGTACAAAAACAGTATTTTAAAACAAAAAATAAAAATATTAAAATAATAAAACATTATTGGTTTCCTTTCCGTATACAAAAATTAACCATTTTATTACCTGTCATGTAAATAAAACAAAATCATAGCTATTAATAATATAATATATTACGTACCTAGGGCTTGACCTGAGTTTGTGGGAGTCTTAGCAGAGTTAGATTGATTCCCGGCTTTTCCACTGTTCGAGTGCGATGACTTGCGACCGGGCTGCACAAGATTGCAATTAAATATTAATATGCAAATTCAATTGTGATACTATTATCATTAGTAAAATCAAGGAATAAGTTGCTGACTGACTCCAAAACAAATCGGATTAGGACGCCTGAGAGACTAACCAGCATTGAATTCGATTATAACATAGCTATTGCACCTCTCGTTAAAGATAAATATTTAAATGTTAGTTCTCAACCACCGCGTATGGTACAGCAAGAATATGGACTTAATAGAGTACATCAGCGGGTCTGCATCGATCTAGAAATTTCCCTTCAGGATGGCGGGTAGCAGCACCTACAAACTGCAAAACAGAATATAAGTTGAAACCAGCAAAGAACAATACATAAAGCATATTAGCAACATACTCCTTTGGATTTTCCAGTGTGTGTGGGCGTGCCGCTTCCGCTGGCCATCGGCGACGTTTCGCCGTCCTTGTCGCAGCTAGAGTCGCTCGACTGGCTGTCATGCGACACTGGCTTGTAGGGCGGGATTGTCTTCACATTACCGCCCTTTTTCTGCGCCAAAATATCGCATTCCGACGTATTTACACATCGTTTACAAATTTTAGAGAGATCTACACGGTGCACGGTATCTATAGCAGGAGTTCGATTGAAATTTGAAACGGTATTATTACAAACACTTCCTAACCAACTTCAACTGTAAATAATTATACATTACAATTTCAAGATCGAGAACCCCGCACCGTGTAAAGCTATACTCGATATTACAGTCCGTGTACAATAGGAAACAGGATACTTTTAATATAGCAACTGATAAGGTGTAGGCAGTTAGTTCGATTGGTTAGACTTTCAGTATTTGTTCATAAAACGATTTCCTGTTGGTTCAGCGTTTAACATAAGCAACCTATCACGTGACAAAACGTATGCGAGTTAAAATAAAATAAATAATTTAAATTTTACTGATTTTAATTAACAGCTTGTTCGATAATATAATCATTTACATTACACTTGTAGAGTTTTGTTGACATATTTAACCAATCATTCGTCGTCGAAAATCGAAAAGACCCTAAGGGTAGATATTTGGTCTCTAAAGTATGAATAACGAAACCATTCTTTGAATCCTCATATAAGACATAAGTTATTTCATTAAATTAAGTTCAGCAACATTAAACAAGATTGTGTTAGTTAATACTTTGCGTACCTATTTAATTTCACTATTTAGTGAAATAAGTAAAATTGAGTAGTGACCAGCGAGTCACAGTAAAGGCTGTTTTAAATGTAACAAAAATTTACTATGTACAATTAAGTTTAAAACATTTTTACATTTAAAAAGATCTTATATTTCATAGTAAATTATGTATGTGATAAGATTGTCAAAAAAGACAGCCTTTATACGTATGTTTGGGGTCCCCGCAAAATTATGAGAGTCACTCGTAAGTTCGCGAGTCTTACATACTATAAAGGGTTAATAAAGCGGAAATACTCACCAGCCTACTCACCAATTTACTGTAATGATATTGGCAGTAGCCACAGTATTTCACATTGTCCAGGTAGTTGCCGGCCTCCTCGCAGAGCAGGCCCAGGCTTTGGGCGCACGTAACGTGGAACTGCTGTTTGCATCCTACGATGCAATCCAGCAAATACACACATGAGGTTTGTATACCCAAATATTTTATCTAAGATCACAGCGATTTCCTACAAATCATAAGCAAATATATAATCTACACAAGCAACGATTCCACTGACAAAGCACCTGCCTTGGATTTTACAACTACCATCACCAAGTCATCGAAAATCTACCTCGAACGCAATCCTTATTAAGAACAATTTCAAATCTAGACTAATATTATCAAATATCGAATGTGCTTGTACGTTTTTGATTATATTAACTTGACCAGATAGACAATTGCGGGCACAAAAAGCTAGAAAATAATTTCGTCACACATTATATTTCAATAAAAACGTAAATATCATCTATGTAAAACTCTAACATGCAAGGTATTTCCCCCATTTTAAAAATTATGGGGAAAAACAAAATAAAATACTGTCCGGGTAGTGCAGTGCTATGGCCGGATAAGCTAGAGACATTTTGGTCTATTTGTGTAAACGTCGACATACGACAGTGCGGTATCCAGTCAAGTATACGATCAAAGTTCGTACGTCGTAATCTCAAAAACTTCTGAACCTATTCTAAAAAATCACTCTTGCAAATAACGTGTATTTAATTTTCCATCACATAATAATATACAGTTGTGGTCATACAATTATATACGGTTAGTACTATCAGTAGGTAACAGTAGGTTTGAGATATAGCGCACACATATACATAATATATTATTATTATTATGTAGAAACAATGTAGCAGCGTCATAATGCAGCCTCGGTATTAATGTACTCACCAACTGCACCTGGTAAACAGTATAACCATTTTAATACGTTATCCTCCACAATAAAATGTTTGCAACTCTTTTTAGACACCTTTAATCAGTGGACAAATAATAAAAAAAATGCGAATGAATAGCTACACAATATACATTTGCAGGGATAAAAGCAATAACTACACGGTGTAAATATTGTAAACACTTCCTAGAGTTATTATTTTTTAATTAATTACCTTTCAGGTAACATCACAATGCTAGTGCAATGTGATGTGTCAAGGCTGATTAGGCCCTGTATTAAAATCGAGGATTCGTTTAAATATATTATTTCGATAAATTTTATAGTAATATACATAGATATCCTTTTAACGGCTTTTTGAATTTGTTCCCTGTCGTTATCGTGTTCGATATTTATCGAGATAACGAGATATCGCTTATTAAATTTTGTCGCATATCGATAATTTCTTTCAGAATTTTATTTATTTCTGCGACATGGTAAAATGTTTTCCCTTCAAAGTTTTATAACTATACCATATAAATATAATATAAAGTATACATAGTTATACAAACGTTTGAACATTGTACAGATCACTGGCCACTTAGAATAAGCCACATCACTTCCAGTAAAGTAAAATCCAGATATCATTCATCTTCATGATCAAGATTACCAAACGCTCAAACAAACGGATTTTAGGCGCTATGAAATACTGTTCCTTTTTCTCGCGTAGTTCAAACAATACATAATCGCGTAGGTCTTCTTCGCGTAGGTACAGAAACGATTTGAAATTTTAATCGTTCTTAATTCTAAAATACTAAATGAGATTTATTTTTTCAGCGACCTTCTTTAATCACTAGAATAACTCGAAATTAACATGAGTTTTTAACAACTGTCCAATGATCTGTACGTTTCGAGTTACAACTAAAAGCGACATAGCATGCTATCATATTAGTAAATTTGAATTGAGTGATGACCACAACTGTTGAATATCGATTTGTTTTGTATTTATTACATGTTTCAACTTAATTTCACGGAAGCGGTGCTATTAGATCAAGAACAATGTTTCAAAATAAAATGAAATAATTATTTTCACTGGTACCGGCCAGAATTTACACTACTCTTCAAGTTTTAAATATATATGCAGCTATTTTAATAAGCCTCTACAAAACTCACTCATCAAACAAACAACAAAGCACACAACTCACCAGTTTTGTTGCATTGCATACAGGCACCGGCTGATGCTCGGTGGGGTTTATTCATATCCTGACATATGTAGCATGTCTAAAACCAAAGAGACTACATGAGTGAAAATCATAATTATCAACTAAACAAATAGAAATTAAGTGGAAATATATAAAAATAAAATGTATAAGGAAAGATGTGGAAAAGTTATGATCCCCTTTCAGGCTGCATCACCATGTTCCAGCAAATAACAAGCATGACAATACCTTGTTGAATCTCTCCGGGGGGATGAGCCGCAGGACAATAGGCTCCATTGAAGTGACATTTCCAAATCGGACTTCAGGGATGTACAGGGCACATACTACATGCGCCCATCCACCTGTGTCCGCTCGTTTGAGAGCTCCTGACTTGGAAGGGCACAGTTCACAGCGCTAAAGAGGAAAATATTATTATATGAACGATTCCTTGACCCTCTAACGTTAATACCTTTACTTATATAAGGCACAACGGTACTTTAGTAACAATATACTTGTTACTTATATAAGAAATGTGTGTAGCTAAGTATCCTGCTTCTTGTGAGCTAAACCTATACCTATACCAGGTCTTTATATAATTGGGCATCGCCTTAGTGGTACCGAATCCAAATTATCAACCTTTTCATAGAGAAAACGATATAACGCAATATAGCTCCTAAATGAAAATTATATCTCGTAACTACCAAACATATTTTTGGTCACAGTTTTGAAAACTTTAGATTCGAATACCTCAATATTGACTTAAAAAATCAGCTTAGAAATCCTTACGATACCATTATGATTTTGAAAACCTAGTGAATAACACCCACATGTGGATTTTTTTCCCATCCCTCAGTTGCACGTACGGAGTCCTATTTTTTGTCACGGCACCCCTATTTTTTGTCGTAATTTTACTACATCAATGAATATCACATAATTGTGTAGAGAATATTCACGTTCCAAATGTCATCCATAGAAAGCCAATAGTCAAAAATGGCTGTGACCTACGGACAGACGTACCAAAGGACAGTCAGGCATAGCAGAGTCATAAAAGTTCCATTTTTGCAATTTAGCTACGGAACCTTAAAAAAGGTTATATTTTTTAAACACAACATTTTGCTAACGTTTTATAATTTAAATGTTTATGTTGATCAATATACAAAGTATATAAGTATATTTACATTTGCCTGGTATAGGTAAATGACAATTTTATATTTTTGATTTATTTTTTAACTCTAATGCCTATTAGGGACAAGCTTATATTATAATTAATCGTAGCAACTGTAGAACCTATAAAATAAACGGGCAACCCACCTGTGTAATCATCCATTTCGGAGTAGCAGTACACAATGTTCCCGAAGTGCAGAACCGGGCGGGACCAACTATTTTAATTATGAAATTTATATAAAGAACTTACTACTTTGCCCTTGTTCTCTGGACTTTCACATTTTCTGCAATACCAGGGTCCAGTTGGCACGGCAATTATACCGTAGCACGCTAAAAAGAAACATGAGGAATTGAGATCATCGTCAACCCATTACCGTCCCACTTCTGGGCACGAGTTTTTTTCAGAATAAGAGGACTATGCCACGCTAACCTTCGGATTTGCGGATTGATGCATCTCACACACCTTAGAGAACTTCACGGAAACCTCTCAAGAGATGTGGATTTCCTCATGATGTTTTCCTTCACCATTAAAGCAAGTGATAATTAATTTCCATACGCACATAGCTTAAAAAAATCAGAAGTGCATGCTGTATTCGTTCCCGGACCCTCAGCGTGAGAGGCCGGATCTTGCGACTAGGCTATTACTGCTTTTTGGAAAAAAATGAGATAAAGCCCCCATAATTACTTTCAGTATATTACAAAAATATATATCAGTGTTATACCTTGGTGAACAGCGACGGTGCACCCATTACCGTCGCAGTAGACTAGCGGGTTGTCGGGCCAACCTCGCTCGTCTGAGCACACACAGCATCCTCCTACCATCTCCTTCATATTGTATTCATTATTAGTTCAAATCCTGAAAAATCCCTTTATTTAATGACCATTTAAAAGAATTACATTCAAACCTTAACATTGTTACAGGTGTGTCGGAATCTGACGGCACATATAAGTTGAAATATTATTTGAATTTTCTACTCTTTAATTGTCGGCTGATATGGTCCAAATCGAATGTAAACTTACGATTTTTAATTTAAGTAAATGTTTACAGCTTATAGAGGTGGAAAGTTTTGTTGAACCTGATCATTTGGAAGGATTTTGGACCGTTTGGATTGATATGTGGATACACGTGTTATGATTATTTATATCATCATAGTTTAAATACATCTTTTTTTAAGATTCACATGATCTATTTAGTATATATATTTTTTTATTTTCAGTAAAATAAATATTAAATAAACGACAAACATTAAATTCGTTTACCAGTATCAATAAGTTTAATATAATATATTTCCTCTATTTATAATGAGATTACTGGTCTGGAGAAAGAGATTTTTAATCTACAGTGCACGCCATTCCTCACCTTTGATTAATAGTGTCATAATATCACATAATTCCAACATAACACATCATTTATATTATAGAGATCGAGTTTTAAATAAAATATACGTTAATAAATTTAAATAATTTTAATTTCTATTGAGAGTAATATTATTTTTAATTAAACCTATAGGTAATTTATTTCGCAAATTTTTACACCTCTGTACATATAGTTTGTTATTTTATTCGTAAAAGATTTTAGTTTAATTAATATATCTGGCATAGAATCGTCTTAAATTTGAAGACCAGTCGCAAAAATATACTTTGTTGATACAATAATTGTTTGGGATAAATAATTGTCATTTCATCGGATGCTTCCAAAGAATTCATTTCACATATTATTTTCCACTAGTATTATCTGTGATCGATCAATTATATATTTTCTATAATACATTTTAACACGAATTAAATTCTCTAATTATCGAAACTCTTTTTAAACAAGATACATAAAGCATTGATAATTTGCTTTGGTGTTCAACGACGCGACGGAAAATAAACAGCAAGAGAAACTCTATGTATTTGTTTATATATTTTTCTAAATATTCTCCATGAGATAAGGCAAAGGGATAAAAACACATAAATATAAAGGGAAGTAACGGAGGAACATAAATGCTATCATCTAAACTTTTAAGGCGTTTTGTATAGGGAAATCATGTATGTATTTTCATTGGTCCCTTTACTTCACAAAAAGCAACACGCACGTTTTTGTACATCTATGGCACAGTGTCTTTCGAATGTACAAGTGTCAATTCCTTCCTTTTATGATAAATACTAAAAAAAAGTGCTTCATATTAAACTTTTAAAGAATTTTACATGGGGAAATCATGTATGTATGGTTCATTGGTCACTTTACTCTACCTTAACAGCAACATATGCACATGTTTTTGTATATCCATGGCACAGTGCCTTTCCAAGTTGTAAGTGTAAGTTTCAATCCCTTCCTTTTATAATACTAGCAAAAATAGGACCTACCTATGAGATAACTATCTCCATTTTCAAGTTGAATCTACCGCGCAAATGTTTCATACTGCGCATTTATATAGGAAGTCCGACTAGTACCGTCACCACACGCGCAAAGTAGATGAACCTTCATAACCTTTGTGATCAGAAAGGTTATCGCTATCCTAAAGGTCTACTATTGACTCAGTCGCTACAAACTAGACTCCCTCTAGGAAAAAGCGAAAAACCAAACGAGAACCAATTCGCATCATCAACAACGTTGCGGTGATCCAATGGGATCTATAAAATTGCAAATACTACTGCTGTTTGCTCTGTGTGCTAATTTAAGCAGTTTTCTTAAAACAGCAAGGCAATCAGTACTAAATAATAACTGATTTCGACCGCCACTACATCTGATAACTACAAATAAAAACAGTACACCCTCCCAAGCTATGTGGCTAATCCGATGTGAATAACGAATGAGACTAGGGGAAAAACTCAGATTCTTTGTTTATTCTTTATTAAGCTAGCACATCAGTAATGATTAAAACATACAAAAGGAGCTTTGATCATCACTTGGCATTTAGATGAATGAGAAACCAACAGAAGGTGTATTATAAAATAAAAAACGGCAAGTAACCACGCCTATAGCGGAGCATGCGCTCTGATGTAAATACTCGATGGCTTTAAATCATTTTGAGTTGAAACCAAGGTTACCAAATAATAAATATTGCCTATAGTAATATCCAATAAGTTTATCTATTATAAAAACATATCTCTGTCAATAACAAAAAACAAAATTAGCCGCGTCAATGCAATAAACGGAATATTAATTGTAATTAACTTCGTATTGCGTAATTAGTCAACAGTGGTAGAGGAGGCCCTCTGTTATTCTTTTTCTTATTATATTTAATTTATTTAAAAAAAAAATACGTATCATTTGGATATGCAGTGGATACTGCAGCCCATAAACGTCTCTAATCTATTAGATTAGAGACTGAAAACCTATCACAAAACCATTAAAAATAAAAACATTGATATTTTCTTCGTTAAAAAACTCATGAAAGAGAGAGAAATGTAAATATTTCTCGTGGAAATGCAAATACTTAAAATCGATCAAATAAAACAGGCATTCCCTTTTGTTTTGAATATGTATTATTAAGATTATAAGCAGAGTAAATTGATTGTTTCAATGCACTCTATCTTTCTCCATATTTAGGTCACTGCTTCCATTTCTCGCGAACGTATAATAATACCCAAGTAATTATTCCTTTTATCTTGAAAACAATATAACTTTAAAGTTTTCTTTTAGTATAATTTATTATATTTCCTTTTTAACATTATTATGTAATACCTTACATTATCACAAACAGTAAAACTCTAAAAAAAAAGACTACGCATTTGATACTTACACCAAGAAAAAACAATTCGCTGACAAACAGAAAAGTCACTGATTTCTACTACACTTAGTGTTCCTTAATTAGGTCACTCAAGTCCGGTCAGTCCTTACACCCCACACAAAATAACAAATGAACTTATATTTTTCAACTAAATCATAGTTCACACTCCACAACTACATTATTAAAACAAGAAAATAATTAAAACCGTAATAAATTATTAAATGGATATGACAATAAAGATGACAAAACAGGTAATGTGTATCTGCTTTATCTGAGAGCACTACACTGTACTGAGGCAGGGGAAGCTACGCTTGCAGGACAGGGAGGGGAAGGTTGCACTATTGATTTTTCAATTACTCTCCTGTTCCTGATTTAACTCACCACCCCCGCCTTGCACACTCAATGTAGCCATATTGGAATATTGCTTTATAACTTTGTGACTTGCAATTTATTACTTTGTCCTATTTTATATGAAGTAATAAGTTATGACACTTTATAAAGGGTATATGGACTGACCTTGAATTTTAATGTACATTTAAGTCAAAATGTGTTATGTGGAATGAATTATAGTAATAAGAAAGTTCTTTTAATAAAAAATGAATGAGTTGGAGTTTAAAGTACTACACCACCAATGATATATAAAATATGTCAATCTCATCAAATTCAAATTATAGAGGCACATTGTTAAAACAGAACAATTATTACATAAATATTGTAAATAACATTTTTTTAGGTATGTTATTCGATAAATAATACAATTATATAAATAAACTTATAGCACAGGTAACATGTAACATCCTTTAAGCTTGATGTTTAATAAAAATAATCATTCAAATTTATATTTTATAGATATTATAATTACTCACCGGAAAACTCTGTACAACACATTTATAAAATCTATTTTGGGTTTACATTATTTTTTGTGTTTACTTTGACAGTTCTGTCCCATTTATTAATTAGTATGTTACATTTACGTTCCACTCTCCTTTTCTGTATGGTATTTCATTAATTAGATGAACTACGTTCTTAATAAGTGTATAAATTTTCAATATAATGACTTTGCTACTATTCTATGGACGACATTTAAATTGTTCCTTCTGGAAAATGTTGCTTCGGTGCAGTCTCCGCTAATGAATATAAATAAAATATAACTGAAGTGTCAATCAGTAAATATATTTTATAGTGCAATGAGATACAATTCCTAAATATCATTACTAGGCATATATTTTCTCTTAGAATAAAAAGTTCTAGACCAAGGACAACCACATGAAACTTGCTGGCTTAATGTGCTTTGGTGAACTTCACACCTCTTAGAATATTATGACGAATACGAGATGGAATCATATTTTTCTTAATATAAGTAGTAATAAAAATGCAATTTATGTGGCTCAGATTTAGTAATATAGACTTTACTATCGTTATTATATAATTTAGTTTATTGACAAGGATCATGGCTATTATATCATTTTACAATACTTGAAAAAAATGTCTACCATTAACCCGTTAAAATATAGCATGAAGACAATAATAATATAAGCAGTATTAGGTTTCAAGATTCTTAAAGTTATTGTTCAAATTACAAACTTACATAGGAAATGGTATAATCTATCTAGATATTGGTATACATGTTCGTTTGACACCAACAACACAGAGAGTATTCGAATAAGGGGGCTCATACTCTATATATTTTCATTTATAACCTAATTCCATCATTAAATTGTGTTCAATCTTAAACCTTAATGTGATAAAAAAGTCAGGGGAAATTTGAAACCACCCCTTCAATGACATTAACACATTAACGAAATTATAAAGCTTGGATGTTTCAAAGATTATTAAATAATCCTTTTATATTATAATGCCATTAAAATCCTATTCTTTAATTATAATAAATACGAAAATAATAAAAATCGTATAAAAAGTTTGGTTCATATGCTAAGCTATATGATGTGACTTAATAAAATTATTTTTCATCTTATGAAGATGATTATTTCATAAAACACATGTGTATAGCATATCAAAATTTATAATACAATTGAAAATGTGAAATCGAATTTCAAGTTGAATCAAGTATCTTTGATATAGGGCTTATAGCTCTGTTATTGAACATGAAAATATGTCCAGAATATTTGGTTCAGACTTGCCCCGTTACACCAGGATAGTTTTATTCTGATAAGAAGAGGCGGACTTGATAATAGAGTTACTCGAAATATTTATTTCATGAAAAGTAAACATAGACTAGCATTGTTAGATTGTATGGGGAATTGTAAACAAAAGTTCAATTCAATTGAACATAACATGTGTTGTATCAACCTTAATAAGTAAAATCCTATGGAGCGACAAGTACCTACAAAGTAGAAGAACTTACATACCTATTTGTCACTATTGTAGCAAATCATCATTAAAGAATTAATTTATTGTAAATACTATATACAAAATCCTGAATAATGTATAATAAAAAACCATGAAACAATCACTGCTCCTTATTTTCTACTATGCTACATTATAGCCTGCTTTTAATTGGCCCTTTGAATTTTATTCTACACAGCAATTCTACTTTAAACAGTATTTCTCTTTATGGTAATTGATTTAAAGAGAAAATACTACTACTATTTGTAGAAGTATTTTCTACTATTTGTAAAGCAATAATTACAGCAGTAAACCAATGTTAAGGTGACAATAATGTAATTTATAACAATGACATACAATGAAGTCATATAAATAAAATAGTTGATAACAA
>DWKL01002021.1:0-13411 GCA_018249415.1 Phareas burnsi | reverse complement strand
AAACACAACAACTACTTCACGGCGGATTATGAGGGCGGCGGTGGTACTTCCCCAGACGAACGATTGTTCTACCACCTGTTCAGAGATTAGCGTTTAAACAAACAAACTCTTCATCTTTAATATATTAAATTTTATTTACATGTAAGCACTTTCTAACGTATGGAATTTAATGAACAATACATTTCGACGTTTATATTTTGCTGTAAGACTTCATTAAACAAAGACCTAATGTCCATCGAAATTAAAAGGTCAGGGGATGACATTTTGTCGCTCGGTTTGAGGAAAAGTTAATATCTAAAAACATTTTTGTAGGTGAGACATTCGTTGAGTGGGTGTGTATTGTTATAGAAAATGAATTATGATACTTCACCATCAACCAATTACTGGCCCCTACTGGGCGGGTTTCCCAGAATGAGAAAGGTTAGGCCATAGTATACAACGTTGGCCAAGTGTAGATACGTAGACTACACACCATTAAGAACCTCGTGGTATGGAGATTTTTTCACTGTTTCCCTTCACGGTTAAAGAGGTTAATGTAATAGATTTCTAATACGCGCATGACTTCTAAGAAATCAGAAATCCTGGGGTTCGAACCCCGACTCCTTCGCGTAAGCTACTGGAATCTTCCCACAGAACTATCATTCAACGTCGGAAGCGCTGCATTATCGTTTGCTGTCGCATCGGTAGTAGATTTCGGATATAACTCTTGTCTTATTCAGTTTTGAGGCGACGATCGCTGGCGGCAGGTATAACATCAAATGGAATATACTTTCGATCATACAAAGCAATGACGATGGAAACAATTTTCTACACTCATAGCTAGACTCTAGGAATCCCTGTGTCAAAGTTGCCAAGGATATAAACAAAGGCGATTACATAACACCCAGATATATATCATACAGAGCAGAAATCCAAATTCACCATGAAAATGTCTGATTGGCGGAGAATTGAACCTGAAACACTGCGTGTCAGACCGGTATAGTTACTGCTGTGCCACGCGGGTTGTCAAAAATCATTAAAAACAAACCTTAAAAGCCGACTAACGACAACATTTTATCAAATTGCGTAAAAAAACATCTGACTGTCGACATGAGCGATGATTTTTTCAAATGTTTGCGCAACAAACAGACATGTCATCGCCAAAATGCCGGCACACACTTGAGTGTTACGTGTACAGGCATACGTCACAGCTGGTGACGGTACGTGGCTACGTCACGAGCTTTGATTATATACATGACTAGATGCCGCTCGATCCTGTGTCAACGTTTATAGAACAGACGAAAACCACTATGGCTTGATGCACACTTTTATATGGGTTTTCCCCACTCTCATCGTTATCATCAATTTCCCACTGCAAGGCACAGGTCTCCTTTCAGAATGGGACGGGTCAGGTCATAGTCTACCACGCTGGCCAAGTGCGGATTGGCAGACTTCACACACCTTCGAAAGCTTTTACAAAGGCCTCTCAGAGACATCTATAATAATCAACCCCAAATCGGGTTAAGTCCTATCTGAGGTCGGCCACAGTTGCGTCGCTATCCCTTACTGCCCCATTCAAAGTAGAACACAGGAGCGTTTAACATCGTTGTTATAAGATAAATATTTTTAATAAGAAGTTTTTAAATTATTGCTCATATTTTTTTCATAATGGTACATCTGATTATGACGTGAAGTGTGATATTATGATGTGACGAAATTAGCTACCGGCAGTTGGCGTCTATTTTTACAACGTTTTTCGTCCGCATTGTCTATCTACTCAATTATATGATCAAGCTCACGAGCGCCATCCACCTCAAAAGCGGCAAAGCTAGAGTCGAATAAAATACCGACAGATATAAGGAAGAATGGTCACATGCTTCTACAGCGGTAGCAGGCGTCGCGACGCGACGACACAATGTAACTCTAATATTAACATATGTAACCAGTACGTCCTACTCTGCTACAACCTCTTATACTCAACGGCACTTACACCTTGGGGAGCGAAAAATGGAGGGGATTATTTGGATCTCGCCTAACGCTCGAGTAACGTACCCTGTTTGTCCAGACAGATCTTTTTGTCCAAAAATATCCTGAAGGTAAATAATCCCTGAATTATTAATATTCCTTCATAATCTATATTAATATAATAAAGCTGAGGTATTTGTTAGTTTGTTTATACGCACTAAACTCTAAAACTTTCAATCATATTTGAAAAAATCTGATGTACAACTCTATAGGTTACCTAGCTTGATGCTACAAGTGATAGCTAACCTTAAATATATTTTTGAAATGTAAGGCGGATGAAATGCGCTACCGAAATGGTTTATTTGCGTGCGCTGGCGTAATTGTTAATAATACGTAAATACAATATGCCACAAAAATATTGTTTCTTAGTAAATGTAGAAAAAAGTCCGCGACACCATATAGTAAATAAGCCACAATAAGGCATACATTTATTTAAAATTAAAAGGTGATTCACCAGCATTATTATAAGGAAAAGCATATTCATTCTTACGAACGAAAGTTATATCATTTTGAAGATAATTTGAAGCATGTTACTGTTTGCATAGATAAGGAGATGAAGTAAAATTAAAATAATTCAACACTACTCGAGTCTATGTCTATAGTACCTACGTAGCTATTATCTATATCAATATAATAAAGCTGTAGAGTTTGTTTGTTTGAACGCGCTAATCCAGCCTCATATTTCCAGAGAACTACCAGTCGGATTTGGAAAAACATTTTTGAATTAGATAGACTATTTATTGAGGAAAGTTTTATACTATATAACATCACGCTAAGATTCTTATGAGCGGAGTAATTAGCATGCAAAGTTTAGGCAAAAAGTATGCAAAATGAGGCCGCACACGCAGACGCGGACGGGCGCTGTGGATTCTTATACACGCGAACGAAGTCGCGGCCATCACCTAGTGACAATATAATGAGATAACATTAGTAATAGGGCGCCATGTCCAACGTTCAGTGGGTAGCGAGGTGCAACGTAGCGTGTCAATTCACCGCCTTTATGTTTGCCGACCCTGACGACGACACTCAGAATATAATGTCGAGCGATTCCTAGGACGCGCTTCACATGGTTCTTGAGATGTTCTCAAATTGAACACTAACGTAGGTAGAGTTAGGTATAATGCAAAGCGAAGCTCACGTAGCGCCGCGGCTTGCGTACATCGTAACCGATCAACAAAGTAAGGCAACTTCTGGCGCGATCGGGAGTTGGAGGGGTAATCGCTAGTGGCTTAATTTCATGGGCGCTTCCGTGCTTCGGACGGCATGTTAAGCTGTCGATCCCGATTTATATTATTGGATAGCAGTCATTAAGCCTTGTTAGAAGCCTTGTGATTTGTGTGGGTGATTTGAAAATATTGAATGTGTTAATGAAAATAGTGGTAGCGTCAGGGTTCGACACCAGGCCTACGACATTCCGATTAGCCACTAATTATTTCTCCACCAATTCGCATTGGAACAACGTGGTAGAGCATGTTTTCTCCAGTTGTGAGGAGATGCCCTTACCCTGCAATGAGTTATAAAAAGGTTTGTAGCAAATTATTGCTACACCCCTTTTTATAACTCACTGTAGGGTAAGGGTCATTTATAACTTATCAATAATTCGTTTTAAAAATAACTATGTAATAATGTTTGATGTTTGAACTGAATATTCTATCACTCTATTAATATAGAGATATATTATTTTCTCTATTAATCTCTATATCTATTTATATCTCTATATCTCTATATATATTTATCTCTATATCTGTTATTCTCTCTATTAATATAGAGATATAGAATATTCAGTTCAAACATCAAACATTATTACATAGTTATTTTTAAGACGAATTATTGATAAGTTATAAATGACATTAATATTTAATTGGCCATTTAATTGACTTGCTTAGATATTTATGCCTGCCCAATGCATGCTTTGCATATTTGATATAAAACTACTTGAAATCTGCATTTGCACTGAAATGGCGTAATACACTTGACATCAAAAATTTACCAAATATAAATGGGTATTATGATAAATTAATGTTTATGGCTATGTACTTTTTTCAAGATATAGAATTGACGAAAAAGAACGCAGTCCACCTGATGTTAAGTGATCACTGTTCGCCCATGAATACCAGTTACCAGATCTATATAGAACGTGAATCCTAAAATCAATCGAACATAAGTAACCACTCTTGAAGTCCAAGATGGTATGCCTAGCCAAAGTGAATCTCCCTTACCACACCCTCCAAAGTAAAACACAGCAGAGTTACACTGGGGCTGTAAAGCAGCTGTGTGGTGTTGATGCCACCACAGGCATCAAATAATAGAGTTTTCTTCCCTCATGGCCCCACACTAGGATATCGTGAGTGTCATGGTATGTATTCAAAGACGAGTACACAAACACCCAGATTTAAAACATATAGCCATCATGTTGATGTCTGCTTAGCCTGGAATGGAACCTGAAACTCTGTGTCAGATCGTCGTGATAACCGCTGCGCCACGCGAGTCACTATAACTCAACACTATAAGTCAACACTATAACTCTAGACTAAAACTATAGCTACTCTAACTTTGAAAACTGCAAAAGTGTATATTATTTTAGTAAATTTAGATAGAACAGTAATATTTTTCAGTCATTCGCGTTCCCTGTGTACAGTTTACATAACTCGCGTTTAAACAGCTCTAGTAATGATTGTTTGTCGAATGTTTGAACAAACATTGTTAGTAACATGTTGTCGTAGAAATACAAAGTTGTACACAAAGCTTTTAGTGTTTTGACACGTTTGTAGTTCAACACGACACCGAGTTATTGAATGGCCATTAGGTATAATAAATCAAAGAGTTGTATTAAAATAAGGTAACATCAATTACTTTCAGTCACAAACATCAAATATTACAGTATCATTAAAAAATATATTTTTGTTTCAAGAGTAGCAAACGAGCGTACCGGCCACCTGATGTTAAATGACCACTGCAGCCCATGGCACGTTGAGGCGTTATTTCTCCCGACTAACATGGTCGCCTCGCTCCTCTCCAACTGAAACGATAATTGCTTCAAGGCGAATTCTGAAGGGAGTGGCGGTACCTCTTTATGGTGGTACTCATTAAGATGAACCGGTAACCGATTTCTACCTGTATGAACTTTATGTTATCAACAAAATAATTTTTAATCTTTGTAATTCCATAATTCCAATATTGTATTATTGGAATTACGCACATACTGAACTAGTCAAACTCACATACATATTCCATTCGTACATTTTCATCATACATACATTCATCATCAACGTATGGGGATGAATTCCGGCAAAGTCGGACTCGTTGACCAAGTGAATGTATACTTTACATACTTTCAGAAAATCATGTAGGACCGATTGAAGTTTGGGCAGAAAATTACAACTCTGGATTGACAATTATTTCTTTCAGCGTGTAAGCGAGTGATAATTACGATATCTTCATCATCAACCCATTATGTCCCACTACTGGGCACGGGTCTCCTCTCAGAACGAGAAGGATTAGGCCATAGTCCACCACGCTGACCAAGTGTGGATTGATAAACTTTACACACCTTCGAGAACTTTACAGAGAACATTCAGGAGAACTCTCAGATGTGCAGGTTTCCTCATTATATTTTTCTTCACCGTTAAAGCGAGTGACAATTCATTTCTAATATACACACAACTTCGAAAAATCGTATATATGAATACCTTCGAATATTATGAGCGTGCGGGTTCGAATCCCGGACCCCCAGTGTGAGAGATCGGAATCTTAACCACTAAGCTATCACTGCTCCATATAACGATATCTTATATGTATATTACTTGGAAAAATTAAAGCTTTAGTTTATACTAAAATTTCGACAGGGTTAGGGTTATGTATTTTGTAATAGTTACGCAATTGACCGCGATATCGTCTGATGGAGAACGATGTTGCGCCCTCGAGATGTAACTCGCTCACTTGTGCATTCTTAACTTGAAGAGTCGTCTCGTTATACGTGTTAAGTAATAAACTTCGGCAACGTATTCCACTCCTTGACTGTATGAAGAAGGAAAGAAGCTGCAAATCATTTCCTACGAGGTGAAACGTCAAGAAGATAGGGATGGTAACCCACGTTCGCCTAGGCATCCCGCCGTGCAGTGCAGTGAAGCTGAAGGAATCAGCTCGTGCAATTCCTGTGCACAAATCTCCAAAATGCATCTTAATCGCCGCCCACGACCACCACAGGAGAAGGAACTATTCACACAATAGCAAACCAATAAAGACGTATAGCTTCGCCCCCATGTCAATGAAGCTCAATAGAGCGTACATTGATAATTTAGTTAACTAATTAGTAAATCAAATATGTATCTAAACGCACAATACGTACGAACGACCCTTTGCGGTTGCTAGGTCAATACGCTTCGTGTACCGTGAAATAAGTGGAATTTCCATTCAATAATTCAGAATTCATAATTTAAATCAGTTTAGACGAGTACTTAACAATAATTATCTCAACATTCAATGTGTAATTTTTGAAGTGAAAACTTCTTTAGCTTCGTTGTGATTTGAAAGTCGATGAAACGAAAAAGCAACAGTAAAAAGAGACAGACATATAAATTCATAAGATTTAACGTGGGAGAAAATGAGATAGGAAGCATTATACAGTGTTTCTTATGTTCGTGGTTCTCTTTGTGCTCTGAAAATGTTTGAAGGGTTCGCTTCTACCACGTGTGAATTGCACACGTGTATTTTTTTTGTTGCATAGGAGTGGCAAAGGAGCAAACGGTTCACTTAATGGTCATCGATTACTACTGCCCATGGAACCTAAGATAATTTATCGTAAATAGATTACGTGTGAACGACTCAAGTTGTATGCACTTCCATCTTTTTCGAAGTTATGTTCGTATAGCAAAATAATGATTACTTGCTTCAACGATGGAAGAAAATAACGTAAGAAAATCTACATGTATTGTAGTTTTCGTAAAGTATTATTAGTAGAGCTATGGCCTACCCTTTTTATGAAAGGAAGCACGCATAAAATGAGACAGGAATAGGTTGTTGATGATGTTGATGAGCCAAGACTTTCAAAGTATCACAAAAGCAGAGCGAAGTTAATTGAATTAAAAAAAAAGACTGAAATACTTTTTTGAGTGACAAAACACCAGGTGGACAGCAAACGTTTTTCGAGTCATTTCCATGAAACCTATATAATAATATTATACCAGTCGGAGCCCACTCAAAGCATTAAAGTACGCAAAATGCGAAACTCAAAGGGTGGATGCCTTATAAATATCAAAAAGCTTAGATTCAAATTCACGTCTCCGGAGATTTAGGAGGGTGAACTGGTGTTAGATAAATCATTACTAGGATTTACGGCTCTCACTGGGCCTAAATCAACGAATATTTTTCAGTAGATTTCCTATGAAATGGCACTAAATATTCAGGCTGGGTAAGACAACTGGGTACAAGTATATATTCTTGATTACCTAACACACAAGTTGTTATACACATAACCTTATCGAAATATTCGTTTCTCATAGATATATTTAAGTATGTTGTCGAATATACGAAAGCAGCATAGCCTAATGGTTAAGATGCCCGTCTCTCAAATTGGATGTCCTGGGTTAGAATCCCGCACGCACCTCTGATCTTTCGAAGTTATGTGCGTATTAGAAATTAATTATCACTTGCTTAACGGTGACGGAAAACATCGCGAGGAAACCTACATATCTGGAGTTCTAGTAAATTCCCGTAAGTGTGTGAAGTCTATCAATCCACACTTGGCCAGTGTGGTGGACTATGGACTAATCCTTCACATTCTGAGAGAAGACCCGTGCCCAGCAGTGGAACATTAATGGGTTGACGTTGCCTAAAATTACCTAATATTACAATAGTTTTTTACAAATGTATTATTTGACTTAGCTCTCATTAACTGTATTAAGCGCCATGACCGACAGACCAATATTCAATTGCATCTTGCGTTAAAATACATCGTATACCTACAATAAATACGATAATATACGGATTTAAGTAACATATTAAACAATTCCTTTTTAATTATGGTGTCTGCGTTGTGTCTAGGAGTTGGCCCTATAGGTACAGATGACAAGGTGCAATCCCAAATACCATAAGGTGCATAAGAACCTTAAAGAATATTAGAAATAAATAAAATAAAACCATGTCAAATAGCGAGACAACCATAATTATCATGGCATTCTAATGGGGATGTGTTAGTTTGATACGAATATGTTTGATTTTAATCACTCAATATATCTGGCGTTAGTAAATCTCAAAATATTACGGACAGCACGGCAAAATAATCACCGAGCAGAATTATAAGGACACGGGACGGTTTCCAGACGTGTTAACAGCTTGGCGGTCACGAGTAAAGTGAAGCTCGCCCGATCGATTGCTCCATTGAACGTCACTGGCAAGGCGCTAGTGTGCTCACTTTTCTATTCGTCGCTAGATGGCGATGCGTTACTATTATTCCGACAAACTAAAGTTTTAGTTTTAAAATTTGAATATTGAGCGCCCATGATAATATTTATTTATTAAATCACCGGCGTAAGAAACAGCAGATAGAATGAAACAATCACATATTTTAGGGCATTGGGTTACTGTTATCTCAGTTATAGGTGACCAAACAAATTTATAACTAAAATTAAACCAATATTGTACCCAATTCTGGGTACGTACAAGTATCTATGTATAAATATAACATTAACCGTAACAAGCATTCCGCTGTAGAAAATCTGCATTCAGAGAGCTCGCGCGAGAAAGATGGGACTCGAGAAAACGTTCCATTTCATTAGAATATCCGTGTTTTCTTTTTTAGGGTTCCCTTACTAAATGGAAATAATAAATATCATCTCTTCATATCCGTCTGTCCGTCTATCCATCTGTATGTATACATCATAGTCATACGGAAGACTATATATGTATATGAAATTTAAAACATAGATATGTTCTACAAATCGCTACATGTTAATGTGATAAAATTACGAAAAATAAATATAGAGCTAACACTTCATAATATGTAACGTAAACACTCCATCAGCCGTAAGAGGTATGAAAAAACAGTATTCAAAAATGATACAAAGGTTTCGAAATTACTAAAAACTGGCTTTACAGTAATAAAAAGTGGGAAACATGTTACGTAGTTTGTTAGATGTGATATATTTTCGTACGCTATTTCGAATTTAGTGACCGCAAAGATCACTTTGTTCTCCACAATGTCTTAGAATACCGCAGAAGTACTATGAAATACAAATTTATTACAGTGAACATTCGTCCTTAATACAGAACCCTTTAATGCGTGCTCCGACACACATTTTTTTCCTTTTTATATACAAGCGCCTACATAATCATGAAAATTATATTTATGTAATTAGATTAGTACAATATTAATTTTAAAAAGTGCTTCGCTATGTTAGTGCTATTGCCACAGAGAAGTAAATAGTTTAATTATTCACTATGCTATTAGAAGGCTGTAAGTGATCGCTGAACAAGAGATAAGGCCTTTTATATTTATATCTATCATCTTTTTCCAAATATTCTTCATTCAAAATCTATACTAATATGATAAAGATGAAGAGTTTGTTTGTTTGAACGCGTTAATCTCTAGAACTGCCAGTCGGATTTGAAAACATATTTTTGAATTAGATAGGCTATTTATTGAGGAATGATTTAGTATATGTTGTGTAATGTTCACACTTCTATTCTTATAAGCTGCGCAATTGTCATGCCAGGTTTAGGCAAACAAGTATGCGAGATGAAACCGGACACGCGAACGCGGGCGGGCGGTGTGGCCAATGGTTTTTATTCATGTGAACTAAGTCGCGGGACACTTTTTTCTTACTACCAAATCACTTCATGTATAATATGGTTCAAGAATTATATTCAAACAAAGAATATAATTAATTAATCAAGTTTAATTTTTATTTTATATTAATGTGACTGCTAACTGTTATATACTATTTCTTAAAAAGGAGTGACAGGCTAGTGGTAAGATTCCTGACTCTCACGCGGAGGTTCAGGGTTCGCATCCCGCATGCCACTTTTCAAAGTTATATGCGTATTAACATTTAATTAACCCTTGCTTTAACGGTTCTCTGTAAAGTTCTCGAAGGTGTGTGAATTCTATCATTCTGCACTTAGCTATCGTGGACTACGGCCTAGCTCTTATCATTCTGAGAAGAGACCCATAGCCAACAGAGAGACAATAAAGGGAGGATGATGATCATGATGATTCGATACTATACCTGTTTATGTACAGCGATGGCAACAGATGCCACTGGGCGGCAGTGACCACTTGGTATCTACTTCCATTACGTAAAAAAAAACACAAATATATATTAAATTAATATTATTTATTTCATTCATAAAATATGCAGCTCGTAATATTGAAACTAAGATAGTCATTCAGTTTAGGATTGGGGTCGATCTTATGTTAATTTGCGAAGGAACCAGACCACACTATTCAAACACGTTTTGCAATTCATGTTACGGTATTAAATTAGAACACGACATATCTGCGTTCTATGCCCCACTGCTGGGCTCTGTGCCCACAACTGGGGGACTACCGGAGCGTACTCTATTACGCTGCTTCAATGCGGATTGGTAGAGGGCGACAGGGGTTAGTGATCAGCCCACGTCGGATGTTTTCAAACCACTCGTAAGGCCTCGGAGAAGGTTTAAGGACTATCCAATGATAACAACCGGGCCCTACAGATTATCGTTCCTTTCGAAGTATGAGCTCTAGCTACTGGCGGTCACCCATTCAACTCCCAACCGAACCCGATGTTGCTTCACTATTAAAATCGATCACGATGTACACAAGCTACGCGCTTTTATAACACACTATAGTCAGGCCTTTTATCTCTGTTTTGATGCCCCGCATGGCGCAGTGATTACCATACCGGCCTAACTCACCGGTTCGGGGTTCGATTCCCGGCGAAGCGATTTAAATGATAAAATTAGGTTTGTGTTTGTCTGGATGTTTGTGTACTCGTCTGCTACTAGACAGTAAATATACAATTTTAATATACAGAGTGCGAGTTGTATGTTATTGAGTTTGTTCCGCTGTTATTTCTCCGTAACAAAAACACTGCAAAGCGCTGGTAATGTTGATATTCCCTAAGTTTATTCGCTATCGTAAATAAATTGAGCACACCGACACCACATAAACAAACCATTTGCTATAACATAACATCATAATTTAAGACAATGCCGAAATTGTATATTTATATAATTGTGTTATAAATAATTAAATTCACTTAAATCTTGGAGTGAGCATTCTTTTCTATTTAGATTTTTTTATATAAGAGAGAGATATTATAATATGGAAATATAGTCCTGATGTTAATCTTTGGTTTTCAACCGGGAAGAGTTGGGCGAAGTTTGATAAAGTATGCTCCGTGAAAGTTGCTTCAACAAAAAAAACAATCAAAACTTTGGAATGCCGACATCTGTGTAATCTTTAAATACGATTTATGTGTTATTTTTAAATAACAGGTATCGATAAAAAAATTAACAGGTTAGAACTATAGTTCGTTATGGAAGTACCACCGCTATCCTCATAATCCGCCGTGAAACTAAGATACAACCATCTTAGTCCTCAGAAGTGGTGACGCATCTACGTACGATCATATATAGGACTTCAGTTCTGTTTTAGTTTGGATGTGGGTGCCCATGGGCTGTGGTGACCACTTAACATAAAGTGGCCTGCATGCTCGTTTGCTATTTTATAAACATAAAAAAAAATTCATGCCGTTAGCATGCTCTCAGTAAACATGAATACGCAAATTGGTCGAAATAAATATAAAATGGAAGGTAAATAATTGCTCTAATACCTAGCGCCGATAAATAGGAGAAGCGCCCAAGGGAAATCTCACAGCATCTGCGATGGAGTTAATGCTGAGCAATAGCGGGGAATACAAGATTCTAGCTTTGTTTGAGCAGATGACAGTCTCGACTGTACTGCGCGAAGTAATAGTACAGACTTAAGATACTTTTGATTGTTATGTTAAGATGATAGAGTTTAATAACACGAAAGGTCCCCATTCCGTTTTAAGTAAAGAATATCTTAACACATTGACTGCGGCAAACACATGTCGTGTTTACCGTCCGCGCCTCCCGTGCGGCTCGCACGCATACGGTGTGTGCCGCTGTACTGGAACACGTCTGTTGTGTTGCGCGCCGCACGGGTGGATTGTTTTGAATATTAGCCGCCGCAGTCAACGTGTTAATCTGTCTATTACTGGCACATGTCTCTTCTCAGAATAAAAAGAATGAACTATAGCCCACCATGCTGTCCAAATGCGATTTCATAGATTTCGCACACTTTTGCCAAATTTACGAAGAGTTCGGAGCTTGCGTAGGTTTCCTCACGATATTTTCCTTCACTGTTAAAGTGAGTGATAATTAATTTGTAATACACATAACTCCGAAAAAATCATAGGTGCGTAGGGGATTGGATCCCAGCGTCACTTGCCAGAGTGATAAGCTAGAACCTTACCACTAGGTTGTTAATGCTTGCTAAATAATGTCTATTCAAGCGAAAGATCTAGTAAAACTTAATAAAGATTTTAAAAAGGTCGACAAATTGGCTGACTAGTCGCGCTTTCGGTAAAGTTCGGGAGAGCTCGGGTACCGTCGTTTCTATTCGTTTATCGATTTTTGTTTATACAAATCGATTTTCTTTTATGTCTTTATCTTTCTTATGTTTTAAATATAAAGCTTTAGCTGACCAACTGAAGTTGATATTGCGACAACACATAATATGGGGAGACATTCTGAGGTTCCCTAGAACTACCTTAGAATGTCCAATATGTTGTTGAACGACCCAATCACATTGGGTATTACTCAATCCGACATTATGTTTGCGATAAGGCAGTACCTCACAACTGTGACCGTTTGTTATCTGCCATGACAGTTAATGAACTGAAAACGCAAATAAAATGGAAATAAATCAAATTGCTTTATTACCTGTAATGAATAGCAGAGGTGCATGGTGGAAATGCTTACGTGGTGACGGATTCAATTCCGAGAATTGAATAGTCCGTTAGTCAATAAGATTGGAGTTCAGTTATTTTGTATATTGTAGATATGTACTGGTATATATACCATAAGTAGGTGTATGTTCATATTGATGAATCAGTGTTATGCGAAGTACATCAGATATTAATCCCAGGTTAGATTTGTGGTATAAATTGCAGGGTATGATAGATGTACATAGATAGGAACTTGATCCACATCTATCTCGATGTGTCTGTGATTAATATCAGGGAAGACTCCTATCCTATTTAAAATGGATTAGACTATCTATGACCACTTTATGTAAAGTGAACTGCATTAATGTCTGCGACTTTTTTTTATGTTTGTAAAGTAGCAAACGAGCATGCAGGCCACCTGATGTTAAGTGGTCACCGCAGACCATGGACAC
>DWKL01002020.1:0-13413 GCA_018249415.1 Phareas burnsi | reverse complement strand
GGGTAAAAAGAAGGTACTGGACAAAGTCAAAGAGTTCGACGCGTTCTCAAAAGTTCCGGAAGAGTACGTGGACAGTACACCGGTTGGAGGAACATTTTCAGTTATCACCTTATTTATCGTTATATGGCTAGTTTATAGTGAAGTTACTTATTTCTTGGACAGTAATTTAGTTTTCAAATTCAGGCCCGACATGGATATGGACGAGAAATTAAGAATAAACATAGATATTACAGTAGCAATGCCGTGTTCAAACATTGGGGCGGATATACTAGATTCAACGTCTCAAAGTGTCTTTGGTTTCGGTGAATTACAGGAAGAGGATACTTGGTTCGAGTTGACTCAGGATCAGCGGGACTCCTTCGAAGCGGTTAAGTACTTAAACTCATATTTAAGAGAAGAATACCATTCTATTTGGCAGTTACTTTGGAAGAAAGGTCATGGGTCCGTTAGAGCGACAATACCACCTCGAAAAAGTAAACCTAATAGGCAACCAGATGCGTGCAGACTTCATGGGGTTCTTACACTCAACAAAGTTGCTGGGAACTTTCATATAACCGCAGGAAAAAGTCTGCATTTACCGAGAGGACACATCCATTTGAACATGCTATTTGACAACACACCGCAAAATTTCAGTCACAGGATAAATAGACTCAGCTTTGGAAGTCCAGCCAATGGAATAATTTACCCTCTGGAGGGTGATGAGAAGATTACTCAGGATGAAGACATGCTGTACCAATACTTTGTTGAAGTAGTACCAACTGATGTGGACACAACATTTGAGTCGATAAAAACATTTCAATATTCTGTCAAGGAGCTAGAGAGGCCTATAAGTCACGCTAGGGGTTCCCATGGTGTCCCGGGCATTTTTTTTAAATATGATATGGCTGCATTAAAAATTCATGTCTACCAAGAAAGAGAAAATTTATTACAATTTATGTTACGACTATTCTCCATTATAGGTGGTATCTATGTAATAGTTAGTTTCGTAAATTTTGTTGTGTTAAGTATTAAAAATGTATTTTGGGGTACACAAGAAATTCAACCTGTAAAACTAATAGAGCAAGAGATGACTAAACCCAGATCATTCAAACATAATCCGTTACTAATGACGCCAGAGCTTAATGTTCCCGTAGATCTATTGAAACAATGATAGTAAATGTTAGGTATAAGCACAGGTAAATTTTCAATTTGTATATAATTATGAACTTTGGTTTATTAGGAGGATGCAGTTTTAATGATCATGCTGTTATATTAGGAGAAAATATATTTTTACAAACTTGGTATCTTTATGTGTTCTTTTATACACATTATCAATAGGCATATTTAATCTATGCAATGAGTTTGTATATTGAGTGTTTGTACAGTGAAAATTTGTACCGAAATATTAATTGGGCATATAGAAAAATATACACTACTTTAATTCTGTCTACATATGAGTCATATACTGGGTTTTGTGCTTGCTTGGGTCGTGGATGCCATGGGTATATACGAAGACTACCACACAAACACCCACACCCTGAACAGAAATCTAAATTAAGTAATTTGGATGTCTGCTCGAAAAGGAATCGAGCCCTGAAGAATTTTTATCCGACTGGAAAGGTATAATATATTTTGAAACACTGATAACATTTTAGGAGGACAGAATTATATGTAGGGTGATGGTCGCAGCACAACCGTACAAAGTTTTACTTTGATAGGAGGTAAAAATATAGTTGGTCTGGAGGAGTGCGGCGCGTGTCCGGCGCACTTAATGTGAAGCGACCATGTTAATCTTCAGGAGAAGTAACATGCCTATCTACGACCTCAGATAAAACTAGTTTACCTATTTGAGGTTTGGTGCTCATGGGTTACAGTGACCATTTAACATTGGGTGGCCTGTAAGCTCGTTTGATAGTCTTAAAACAAAAAATAAACCTTAAAGCATCAGTATTTGTGCAGTGTTTTGGTGTCAATGTTATGGTAATCCAATGCACTATACTATTTGAGCAGCCCAATAATATGTAGTTCAGCTTACCACTTTGAAAATTTTGGTATCAAATCCCAGGCACTCTTTATTTCAGCTGTGCGCAGGAAGCATTGATAATTTTCTTAGTGGTGTATGAAGTCTAAAACCCACACTTCACTAGCAAGTGAACTACTTTGCCGTCCTTAGTAAAAATGCTTTATGCAAGATAATCTATAAAATATTAATTATGGGTGCACTATTTGAAAGTGCTCTATTTAAATTTATTTTTGATATCTCAAATTCTTGCATATGACATCTAGCTAAAGCTAGCTCTAGCTAAAGCAGTTAATTAGCATTAGTTCTTAAAAATTATCCTCTGTTATGGCCATAACCAGAAAATGGTGTTAGTATGCAACAGCATTTGACCTTAAGGACGGCAGTGTTATTTTTTATGATGAAATTAGACATTTATAATTTTTAACATTAAGTACTTATAATTTTTATTTGAATCTCACTGAAACGATTGGTAATGATAATGCACATACAAAGATTTTCTTTTAGTTATAATACCTTTCGTCTTATTCCCGATTACAAATTATTGAAATCATGCAATAAGGTTGACTTCAACAATGTAGGACTTACAAAAGTAGTTGCATGGCTCTTGTTTATTAATTCATTCCCATGTGAAGTGACCTTTAGAAACATTTTTAAAATATTTTTAGTAAGGATCACCTAACCGATACAATTGATCATGTTAAACGTATATAAACATTATCTATAAGAAGGTGCCCAAGTATCTTAATTTATAAAAAGGTATATAATACAAAACCAGACATCTCAATTTTATTTATACATAATGGTATATATGTGTTTATAATTACGTTACGATTCAAAAAGTAAGTTATATTTTCTCTAATACACCATATAATTTTTAAAATCACACCCTAATAATGATATCACAATTATGAATGAACGTGTTGTAACTAACAATTATTTATTAAGGTAAGAATTATCATCTAATTACGTAAGGCTTTCTGTGATATAGGTGTACGTGAACATTTGTCATAGGAAGCTGTTATTATATTTTTTAAATAAATGTAAGTAAAATTGATATAATGCGAATTTTTGTTTTTAATTAAAAAGTACTTTAGATTACTAAGTTATATTAGTTACATTTTTGATTAGAATTTTTATTAAGACCAACGATACATTGTAAAAAAATTGTTCAACAGAATAATTGAAATAAATTTGTAGACAATTAAAATTTTATAACACGAGTAGAAGAAGTCTTATCTTTACTATATCAGTAATTTTATAAAGATTCTCACATTTACAATTTTATATTCAACATTTTTGTTTACTTTAATTTGCTATTAAGTTTGTTATAACTACTTGTGTATCTAACACAATATTGTTTTGTCTTTGAACCAGTTTTATGCATTTTTGATTTATTGTATTCTACGTATTAGACGAGTGCTAATACATTACGACTAAATAAAAGAAATATTTAAGTAACAGGCAGGTGTTTTATTATGTTTTGAATTTGCGCACGGGCTGGAGCCAAGGGTTGGCGGCCAGGCCATTGGTGAATGGTAGCCGGTGGGTGGTGCGTCTATCTCTTTTCCTCGCACGTCCTTGCAAACGCTACGTCGCACGAGCTTCGCTTCTCGTCTCGAGTGTCGTTTCGTTTTGTTCTCGCGAAGTTGCGACTGGGACCGGCGGCCGATTCGAACCGCCGGCGCCATCCGATCCGCCATTCGCGAGGCGGCATCGCCCTGTAGTGACGTGTGTCGCGTTCGAACGTAAACCGACATCCGAAAAGTTTCACAACTTTTCTCCGTTTGCGGCCCTTGCTTACAAAAACTTTACGACAATCTATAACAGTGCGGTGCGTTGAAGTGATAAAATCGTAAAGTGTTGTGAAGTGCTATGGTTTTTGCGATCGCTATTTACCGTTTCAGTTGAACGTTACTGTTTCGTTCGACAAAAAGCGCGTAATAAGTCGCGCACGGCGAGAGAGGGCCGTATATGGTAAAGTTGATTCTTTGGGCTGGCCTACCGGTGAAAGTAGACCTTTGTTAAGTTCATAAGGACACGGGCGACTTGCAACTAGCTCGAAACGAAGCGTTTCGCGTGCGGTTGCGAGAGGAAGGTGAGTGGCATTTCGGTTGGATTACCTACTTAGTTACTTTGAACTAAGTACAGTTATCTTCACAGTGGGCTGATCTTTTATTGTTATTGCTTCTGAAATAATACATCTTTCACTCGAAGGCCCGCCAAGTGTTATTTGTTTTCTTATATAGAAGCACAGCTTACTACAGCTACTGTTTATTATGCACACATTGGTCACACTTGAATGTTTATGTTAAACGTACGTAAGTATATTAATTATCTATAAAATAAAACGATTAGTACGAAGTCGTTAACTCGTTACCTAGAGTCTGCGATAAGTAATTAACGTTGAGAAATAATTCCAAGATGAAATCGGAATAATTTCGAAAATCAAATTACTGTTTGTAACCGTTTTATTGGATCTGCTATCGTTCTAAAATCGATAATTCATTAACGTTTGCACCCATTCTGGCCCGATCAGAACGTCGGCGGTGCCATTCATACTATGCATCGGTGACTGTAGGTCAGTGCCCTATACCTGTTGACTCGCGTTCCCCGTCAAGCCGGTTCTCCCACTGCCTGTGGACCAACTGAAAAAATATGTCAGGTTTCGACTGACATTGACTAATAAATGGATTATTTTTCTGAAGATTTAGACCAATAAGAAGGGAAGCGGCAAGCAGACGTGCTTGTATGCAAATTGATAACGCCTTCAATGTCGCGTTGAAGCAGTTATCTTTATAATTAGTTTACATAGGGCATCATATTTATTCGCGGTTTTATCTAGAGACGAGCAGCAAATACTTATTTTATTTAACTAGCTTTAATACTTATTTTATTTAATTTTAGTTGGAAATGTACAATCTGTGTAAACCGACACCGCTAAACAAAGTTTTAAAGTTAGTAATGAGACAACTATGGTGGCGAGGTTATTATACTAAAGTAAAGCATTTCTACTAATTCCTCAGGTAGGTTTCCTCTTTATAGGGTTTGGCACACACGTCCGTATATAACGATGCCCTTAAAAGTACCTTAAGTATGCGACAACTAAAGAAGAGATATGTTGATATTTAAAAAACTTATCTATCTAAGATTCAACATTCATAAGATATGAAATCTTAATTTGGTTTTAATGTTTATTTTAATAGACCATAGACAATAAACACCAAGTCGTTACGGAATAATGGTCATTCCCATTCCACTTTCAAACTCATCTTGGAGCCTACCGACCGGCATTCGACAAAGAAATGTTGCTTGGTCAAATTTTTCAATGCCCGACTTAATTTTATTTGATGAACACTCGGAATCGGAGAAGTTTATTTTCGGCATAACTTGGAGCTTTGGGATTTCGAGGGCCTAAAAATTGTCCATAGACAAACAAACGAAGTTATGTTGATTCTGGCCACCTGTGAAACATTTTAAATTGTAAGCAAAGGGAGTTGATTTGCTTGCGTTTTAAAACAAAACACGTGTTTAAAAGTACCGGATTAATCAGCAAAAGTTTCGTGGTTGTGATCTAAACAAAGACAATTTAGTCGGTCGCTCTAAACCTATTGTTTGAATTTGAATACTGTGGATTGAGTATGTAGGTTTTTATATACAATGGGAGTAGCAAACGGGCATTCAAGCGTTTATTAGAACGGAAGGAAATTAGAACGCCTTATGTAATAAGACTGCCGCGTCTCACTCTTCAAACCAGATAACTTCGACGTAATTATTGCTGCTATACAGGAAAAATAGGCTTAGCTATGTGCTGTATATTCGAAAGGAATAATTCTATTATCTTCATCATATAATCATGCGGTCGAATTACATATTAACTGAGGATGCTCACCATGTTGCATGCAATAAATTATCTCTGTCATTGAACTTAAATTCGTACTTTCCATCGCAGCGCGTAAATCTATCCAATCCGATGGCCACGTTCACTTAAATTGCGCAGTTCTGTTACACTAACGAGTCTAATTGTATAATATACGATTCGTTTACTCGCTAAATCATTACTGGTGTGTTTTACAGCATAATTGCTAGAAATAGCATCGACTGCCGCATGCCGCTTTTCTAAACATCGTTCAGATTTTATGGACATCAACACGCATGTCTATTGGCTATCGGCTACACGAGCACTCTTCTTACGGTGATATCAGTGGTTTTTGGGTTCTGCAGCTAAATGACAATAAACGGAAGCCAATAATTTCGTCCTATCGTGTTTCTCAGCCATTTTATTTGGAGACTATTGGTACCACGTATAAAGATGATAGATTAATAAATTTGAAACATAGTTGAACCGGTATGAACTGTGGGAAGTATCATTAGTTTTCAAAAATTATACGAAGATACCTAAATGCCATTTTTATTCGAGTTAATAATTACTGAGATATCCTATGCTTCTAAAGTCGTCAAAGTAACCCTCCCTCGCGCCCTTTGCTTCCTTCCTCTCAATATGGTTGAAAATTTCAGAAAAATTATGATTACATTCAAAAGTATTGTTTACAAAAATTGGTTTCAGTAATATACGTTGTGAAATTTAAAGATAAGTCATATTTTTACACACCATTTTATTTTTGAGTGTCTTTGAATATTAAAAAAATATTATGAAACAAAAAATGTTGCAAAGTGAACGTTAATCTGAACTATGGAACTCTTCGCTATACGTGACGATATTATGGATAAATTTGTTTGTTATTTGATCATAATAATGTCAGAGTTAATCTCGAAAATTATTGGACTGAATCGAATAATTCTTATTACACTGAAATTACACGCTACATTATTCCAGATAAGCATAGGTAGCGATATTATTCAATATGCCGAACCGTGGTGGAAAGCTAGTTTCTATCGAGTACATTTCAGCGGCGTTCAATTAGTATTTCGATGTTTGCGTTTCTGTCTTATCATAGCAACGTTTCCGCTATGTTTTGATTTAAAGCGTATAGTAAAGGCGACATCCTCTTTATTGGGTACTTTAACTTAGTTTTCAAAGGAAACTGCTGTGATGGACTTGAGGTGTGACTCTTGTTTTATTTTATTTAGAGATGGTTACATATCGCTCCTCTTATAGAATAATGACGTAAGTACAAAAATGTCAAAATTAGCATGTTGAATTGTTGATATATTTAATTACCGTCATAGAAGATCTGTCTACAGAAAAATGTAAGAGTAGTTCAACGGAGATATGAATTGATATGACTAAAATACGAGCGGTATTTACAATAACAAACTTATAAACATTTCTCCTATAAAATTGTAAAAACTTAATTATGTCGTTGTTCTGTTATATGTGCGATTTGTCCACAGTAATGGCCACTAAGCATTAGGCGTGCACGACCATTTGTAAACCATATTACACAATAATAGTGTAATTGACTAAATAAAACCACGCAAATTTTTCCCCATCATAGCTCTCGCGGAGGGATGAGGTTCCATCCATATCAATGGAGTCGCAGTCTTTAACATATTTTTGTTCCGCGTACATAGAATGAACTTATCTCTGACGTATTCCCGAGATATTATGCTATGGGAGTTTCAAAATAAAGTGCAAAAAGTGCTTCTTCAAACCCGAGGAAGTCGATGACTCCTTCGGTGTTGCAAATGTCCAGGCGACACTCTATCCGCTTTATTACTAGATAAAATAAAAAAAAATAGGTTATTTATATTTTATCTGTGACATTTATCACGATTTCGTCTTACAGTATAATCATTTCGTAAATATTGTTATGTTACCTTTAAGTCGGTAATAAACATTGAATAATTTTCATATAGCGTCTTCCATTTATTCTTAAACTCTTAACAGGATTATGGCGCGATTTAGTTGAATCTTGAATCCCTGTTATTTTGATCCGGACTGAAGACAGACAACGCTACTCTATTTACGGAACAGGATGCGGGTAACTTGGGGTTTTGTAATCCGATAGTCTTATGTGGATATAGTTTTTGTACCGTGTGATCGATCCAGCCTTTGATTTTGGTAGTATCGTATTTTTATAAAAAGTAATTGAAGTCAAGATGTGAACATCGATTGTGTTCAACTTAAGCTGACTCTAATAAAAAATATAAAACAATTCGGTACAGATTTTGGAACGATTTTTGGCGCGAATTGATTCAAATTTTTAAAAGTGTACTGAAAGATACTGAGTGCCTTTTTATAACGTAATGAATGCAGCAATCTTAACCTTAAACCTTATCTTAAATGTTGCCTGTGGATTTCGTTTACTGAACCAAACTAGCGCAGGAGTCCCACTGAGGTCGATTACAGCTGATATTGACCCCGAGGACTAAATTAGAGCGTTCAGATTACTGCTGTTCTTAACTTAAACTGCTGTCATCCAACATCTAGCCGATTTCGACATCTTGACATGTTTTAATCAGTAAAATACGAATTAAAACTTTCAATATTTGAAAGTTCTGTATTAGATCCATTTTTGGTACCTCAAACTCTTGCATATGACATCTAGGTATTAAGTGGCACAAATTGAAACACTACCCTCTTTTTGGTCATGATTCGAAAAGTGGTAAATGTAACGGCATTATAGTTTGTGGACGACAGATTAGAAACTCTGCAAAAACACCGATAAACCAGATTACATGAGATTTACACCGCTATTACAAAACAAATCAGTGTTGGTGTCACCTTCAAACCACGAAGAGTTCTGCCAATAAAGATTTAAAACAAACACTTCAGTCTAAACGTGTTACACGCGCGTCTCCTTCCGCTTACATCTGTTCACAGTTTAAATTTTAACGTGATACATAACTTGATATTTTTTTGAAAAACGTAGTACAGTAGTTCCCCGGACGAACTACAGGTCTACCACTTATCAACTAGTTTATAATGTACTAATGACCTTGCTTATAATTACCTCATTTATCCATTTTTTGTATTATAATGTTTCTCTTAAGCACACCTAGATAAAAATATCACAGAAAGTCGATAAAAAGGAGATGATTACTTAGTTTTGACTTCACTCCTTTAAAACTCGTTTCTGGCAAGTCTTCTCCTTTTATGGTAAGTCATAATTATCAACCCATTAATGCCACACTGCTGGGCACGGGTCTCGCAGAATGAGAAGGATTAGACAATAGTTCACTATGCAGGCCAGGTGCGGATTGGTAGACTTCACACATCTTTGAGAACTCGACAAAGAACTCTCAGATGTGTAGCTTACCTCACGATGTTTTCTTTCACCCTTAAAGCGAGTTATAATTAATTATACGACCAGCGACCAATTGACGACCCGTGTGGTGCAGCGGATAACCGGTCTGACACGCAGAGGATTCCGGGTTCGATTCCCGGCCAAGCAGTAATTTAAATGATAAATTTAGATTTATGTTTCAGGTCTGGGTGTTTGTGTACTTACTTGTCTTTGTATGTATCCATGATACCCACGACACAGAGTTACTCTATGAGTGTAGAAAGCATTTATTATAATTATTAATACGTACCTACTTTGTAGAATTAGAGATGTGTGCTTAACCACTAGGCTATCACTAATGCAGCTTCATAATGCATATCATAACGCAGCTTTCAGTGAATATAATAATTCAGTGAAAATAAATAATATAGTTGTACAGTAATTATGGGCAGCAACGAATTTAAATAACGCAATACGAATATGAAGTTATATAGTACTTACGTTAAAAACAATTTTGATCAATCATTCAAATTTAATTTCTTGCACAATTTTTTTAAGGGAGTGTTCATTTTCAACGCAGATTAATTTAGAGTGCTAACTTATTTTAACTAAGTATCAAGCGAGCTTAAGTTAGTTACTTAAATGTTTCAAAAGAGCAAGAACGCAGCATTAACTCCTAACAGGGTATCGTAAAAACATCTTTGAACAGCTAATCCAGTGAATGACACATAATAAACACTGCTCGTTAGTTAATGAAAACCGATAACGTGACTTATGCCTGTGTGTATGTGTGTGTTGAACACAGATGTGTTTGTGTGCTCTTATAGACGTGGTTGCGCTGTACGTATGCTCAGAATTATGAGAACAATAGACTCGTTCTACCAAGACGTCATCGCGAAGGCATTTCCACCGTAATATAGAACAAATATGCCATTATTTGCTGCTACGAACAAGAGGCGAAATTAAACCATTTCCTTTGTGTATATTTCTTTCAGTTTTTGATCATGGACCCTTTTCATCATGCCTTTACCGATATTAAGGTACCAACCCTTTTGGACACGTTATTAAAAGCCGAATCATATTCCATACGAAAACGTTAGAAGTAGTCTTGGGAAATGTTATTTTTGTACCACAGTGACTGTTGCGATTATATAAAACATACACTTATATCACTGTGACTTTAAGACCTCTGTTACGTGCTGCAATGTAACTGGTGTGATTTATGTGATTAAAGTGACATTCAATTAAATCACATGGATGGTCACGTGATCCGCCGAATGATCGTTAGAAATACGAGTGATTAGCGTGACTCTTGTGATGTAGTTATATAAGTGACGGAACGAACGAAATGGGATCTTCCTACCCTATCAGGTCTTTTATACCCCACGGCGCTATGTACCACGGGGAGGGGATGAGGAGAGGGGGATTATCCGGGTCTCGAGGATACCCTCTTTGCTTTGCCCGGGTTTGTCTCTAGGAGATAATGACCTCCCGGTGATTGTTATATTTGTGCACTTAATTAAAATATTATAATATAATCCACAAATATGTAATCAGGGCCAGCATTGAGACGAAACAACAGTTATGGAAGTTTTAAACGTTGTTCTTTCACAAGTCACAGTGATTCTTTTAGACGTTTGAGCACAGTGATTTTTTCACTGTGACATTATTTAACACCTACCATTAGTTAGGATCCGAAACGAATACAAAATTGTGAAACAAAACTCATTGTACCATTGTTACTTCAGTTGCATTGCACCATCTTCTATTGAAGCGGCTTAGGAGTTGGCGTAAAACCTAGAACAGAATAAACCTAGCCTAGTACGAAACGCACTTAATAATACCTTTCACGTGTTATGTAACTTAAGTGCGTGCTTGTGCAACAATAGCGTTGTATTAGGGTTGCTAGACTCGGAAATAAACCGAAATAGGAGCACGGCACTCGGCAGCACATGTAGTAAGTCTTTTTAATTGCCTTCAATTTTTTTTTTCAAATATTTTAATCAACATTTAGGTCTCAGAAAAAAACATAACGAGGAAAATTACATGCTTCATAGATATTAAATACATAAACTACTATATGTTTCAATGTATTTGTATGCCTCAAAAGGTGTTTGAAGTATATACCTACTTGACTGGTATGGTGTATTAAAGTCTCAAGTTTAGTCACTAAACGCTCGCGAGCCTATGCTCCCCTATACCCTCTACTGGCTAGAAGAATACTCGAACAAACCAGCCTCCTGGCCAGATATTCACCACTAATCATTTTTTTTTTTATGAGATAAGTTATTGACCAGTGTTTAGGGTACACCACAGCACCTATTAAGCACCACCATTTGTATTTTTTATAACATACAGTAAAAAGTTAATGTCTGGCTAGAGCTAAACGCCTAAAAAAAAATGTTGAGCCGAGTCGACAACCCTAATCGCATTAGTATCCTCGGAAACAAAGACCTTTTGAAACGCAGCGCTATGCGCATACGCACATCTGCCTCGATCCAGCGAGTGGGGTGAACTGAGATGTGGGTATTGGTGCAGAACCGCATGGAAATTTTATAATCAGGAAGTGAAACGTTATTTCACCGCGCACATACGAATGTATGCATTTCAAGATCATACCGTTGACCTGAAACTTACAATCACGGCAAATGAATTTGGGTGAAACTACACATACTGTATCAGAGTACTTTCCGCATGACTTGTAGGCAATCTTCTTCTCCACTATCACGAAGCCAAAAGAAAGGGTTATGTTTTTAGCAGTCTATGTTTGTATTTTTTTATGCAAAAAGACTACCAAAGGATACTCCTATCTGAAGTCTGGAGGTCTTCTTTTCGTTCGGCTCCTACGGTACTATCAGTATGGAGCTGCTGTGTTATGGTTTGAAGGTGTCCTAAGGGACTCCCCCTTACACTTTTTTAGGCTTTATACATAGTAACACATGAGTTGTGGTTATCTTTAGTTAGGTCTCCTTTTGTATATGTTTACATGGATGGATTCGTTTTTTTATGTCCATAGGCAGCAATGTCCACTTAAAATCAGGCGGGCTGCACGCTCGTTTGTTGCTTTCATAACATAAAAAATATGATATTTCTGCTTGCCCCGGAATCGAATCATGGTCCATGCGTTTGCGTTGTGTGGGCGATTAAAGAAAAAGAATCTCTAAGTTGGTTCATAGTATGTATCCCTACATATTTCGGAGTGGCGTTAATGGGTTTTCGAATGCATTTTCTGTGTTATCGCTTTTAGCGGTTACCTTTTTTATTATTTACTTCAGTAGTTATCACTTCTATGTCGTTCGAAGACCTTACCAGGAATTGTAATTTAGTTTTTTATGATTTAATTATTGTATTTTGTTCTTTAGAAAAGTTGAGTGATGGATATGCCTCTCTTAAAAAAGAGTTTTTTGATACAGTATATAAACATCTTACCAAGCACACGCTCGTTGTATATATATCTCTCTTATTTATATATCTCTTATAATATTACCGTAAAATATTTATAAAATAATTGCGAGAATTACTTAAATATTTCTATGAAAAATCTGGTGCAAAGAAATAATTTGTACATCACTCGATTTCATGTTTCAATTTTGACAGACGACAATACAAAGACGATACAAAGAATCGTGTCAACACAATCTATTCGAGAAGAATTATAAAAAAATAAGAAAGTAACCTATTGAGGACCTGCTCGTTGCAGACGACAAAAACATTTTAGCAGCACGGAAATCGTGCTTACAACAACGAATCATGCATTAGCATTCACCAAGTTCCGCTAAGTGCTTGTTTAAACATGATAAAACGTCTGCGACCTCGTTAACCGTTTACCAACAACAAAACCAGTTTAGTGGGTAATCATATTGTTGTGGATTTATAAGTACACTTGTCATACCCGCGACTATGTCTGCGTTGATTTTAAGAGACGGGAATATTATACGGGAATATAAGATGACACTTAAGGTAAGGTCGTTGTGGTTGTGGGGCACACTTATAAACGACGCGACCATTCGTCTTTAGGAGTAGTAGTGACGTATCTACGTTCGAACATAGATACGTCACTCTAGACCTAATTTCAAACAAGACTGAAGGATCTGACCTCAGAAAGGACTTCAGTCCTGTTTAAATATATATGTGGGTTTTCCTAAGTTTCAGTAACCACTTAAAATCAGATGGCCTGCACGCTCGTTTGCTACTCATTAAACATAAAAAGATACGTAAAGTCCA
>DWKL01002019.1:0-13413 GCA_018249415.1 Phareas burnsi | reverse complement strand
CAAAGCTCGTGAAACATATACAAACGAAACATTGTTTAATGATTAATAACATTACTGCATCTGTTCCACAAAGCCATTCCACATAAAAATGTTTCCAGTCTGACACCTCCTTCAGTAAATCACATAAATACACTTTAGAAATTTAAAGTATTTTTAGATGAATATGTGAATTTATGAATGTATCACAAGGTGACCATAAAATAACAATGTCAAAATGTTCCCAAATCCTGTGTTCCATTTAACGATCCAGGGAGCCAGTGATGACCGTTAATAGTCATGCTCCTTGTCTGTCTTGATGACAGGTAATACAAGTGATAAAAGTACATTCTTCATCTGTATTGTCTATGCTTTCGTTCCAGGAAACATAATATCGGAGTACAAGCGTACTGGTTACTTGTGGGAGCAGTACTCCGGAGAGGACGGGCACGGGTCCGGCTCGCGGCCATTCACTGGCTGGACTGCGCTCGTGGTGCTCATGATGGGTGACGAGTACTAAGTTAGTAACTCACATTCATCAGGTGCCTCATATGACCATAGTGATAAAATTTGGGCCTCTTACGCCGAGTGTCCTGGATTTGTATCCAGTCGATTTTTTTAAGTTATTCGCTGGTAATGGTACTTTAAAAGTTTAAATGAGAATTTTCTGGGCTTTTATTGCCCCCATTCCAATCAATCAAGTCAAATTATTTTTCGAATGAGAAATTTTGCATAGAAAGAAAAACAGCTAAAAAAAGGTAAAATGTTCGCAATTAAAAAACAATTTAACAAACTAAAGCAAAAGGACAGAAATAATATAATGCATCCTTCTATGCCAAGTCTCCTAGCCAAAAGTCAAGTTTTACCTAACAGCTATTGTCGTAGGTACGATTAATGTCTATAAATGATGTAATGGGCTCTGATAGAATGGTCTTTTACATTTCTTCTGTCTAAATATTCCATCAACTAGCCAGTTTTTCAATGTTTTCATTCTCGTTGTTTTACAATATCATTATTTTTTCTTATAGATCTAAGGGAGCAGTACTCCAGTGTTTCTCACCATTCTGGCTGGAAGCTCCAATTGTGGTAATGGAACAGAAGAGTATTTTTAGGGACATCATTGGTAACCTTTACTATATCCTCCAGTTTGGGTGAGACTCCTCATCCATCAGAGATCTGGACCATCTATCCTATTGCATCTTAATGGTGACGACAAGATCGTGTTAACAATAAACCATAAGTTTGAACTTTTGCATTCAAGTAAGCGACAGTTAGTTTAGCTGTGATACCGGTACAGACAGCCTTCATACATATTCCACTATATTGCTCTGGTGCCAATCGATGAAAAGTAAAGAGCATATGAGAGTAACATATAAGCTATTTTTTTTCCTCAAAAATATTTTGGATTCCTGTGCAATAAATTAAAACCATGCCTTTGTTTTTGTTGCACAGATTTTGATATTACTCTAAAGATGATGATAACCATCATACACTGGAATTACATTAATATAACACACACACAGGCCCGTTTACGGTGTCTTGATCAAGTCAAATTTACCATGTATGTCGCATGTGTGCGATTTTTTTTTTGTGTGAGAAGAGTAGCAAACGAGCATGCTGGTCACCTGACGGTAAGGGGCCACTGCAGCTCATGGACACCCATGGTCCTCAAACAGGACCCAAGCCCTATCTGTCGTACGTAGATGCGTTACTACTACTGAGGACCACGATGATCGCTTCACGTGTAAGTATAAATGATAACCTACTCTCCGACCGATAGATAAGGATTGCTTCACGGCTGATAGTGAAGCCAGCGGTGGTGCTAAATTGTGTCGATTTGCTACTCTTTACAGCGAAGGCTGTCGATCAATGGAAGACCACAGTTAGTATGTAAAATGTTTAAAAATCATTTTCAAATTTACCATTTTTATACCATATGTTTTGTGGTCTTTGTGAACAGAAATATTATGGTTAAAAAATATGACATAATAAAGCTCTTCTAAAAGGGTGCAAAAGAAGTCTTGTTCAAAGCCAGTATACTTTTGGCGTCTGTTCTGATGTTGCAAATGTCTCGGCGACTGACCACTCTCCATTAGGAGCCCTAGTGTGTCTTACAACTGCGTTTAAAATATAAAAAAATATTGGCAATAAGGTTTTACAGGCATTGTTAGAAAGTCATGGGTGGTTAACTCTTATGTTTGATAGTATTTTATAAACAACACGAGTTAGTGCTTAAGATATAATAATATAAATATTGTAATTTAAATTTGGGGATTCCATTAATTTAAGGTTTTGTAAAATGATTAAGGCCAAATAATTTTACTAATTAGCTAGAGGTTTTAGATAGATCTTAGTATTACCATTTATTAATATGTCCACTTATAATTTCTCCAACATAACGGCCCAATAAATATTGCTTTTGTTTATTCATGCAATTCATTAATAAAGTTAAAATGATCGCGGAAATTATATATTATTATTGCCTATTGACTTTTGGCAATTCAAAACCGCAAATCGTGATTACTCGTTACATAATATAAAAAAAAATTAAGCTAAAGTCATTATCAATCCATAAATATTTTTGAATTTCTAGATATCATTTTTACATGTACGTTTATTTAAGTATAGATTTAATGATTATTATTGAAAATTTTATTTGGGATCCGGCATAATAATAGACAATAAAAGCGAAGTTACAAGAACGAATCTAAGATGGCATTGTTAGTCATGGTCTCTCACGCGCGTTATTTCTTTATTTCGTCTCATATTTACGCACTTATTTATAAATTTTCTTTAAAATTATTTTCAAAAATATATATATAGGAAATTTAAATTTGTTATTGTGATTTCATTAACATTTTTTAAATTCCTTAGTTTTCATGTGTCGAACATTTTGTGATTAAACATAATATATTCTTAGAAATTAAAGATCACAAGTTAAATTAAACTAAAATAAAATCGGCCAGCGTTTGTTTTACATGTTTAAACTTTTCACGACTAATGAAGTAAAAATGGCGGGAAAAAATAGAAGTGGCCCGCCCCTCGCTCCACTCATCTAGAGGTTTTGGGTGTTGCTTATGGATGTTTATTTCTTATTTCTAAGAATATATTATCATTTATTTATTTTATTTCGTTTATTGTTTGTATAAAGGCAATGCAGCATATTGTACTACTGTACAAAAAATTGTATATGTATAATGTGTAACTTAGTATGCTACATTTATATAAATACGAATTGGTCGACTTTCTGGTAACCCAACTACAAGCTGCCATTTTAAATTCGCTTCTTAATTGACAGGGCCCATATATATTTTTTAGCTTGAAACCTGGATATTTTACTTTTTCTTACATGGCTCTTTAATTAAATAAAGTTACTGCCCATTGTCATAAGAGGCCTTTGCCCAATGTTGGGATAATAATAGACTTAACGTGTATATCATTAGGATTGTTATTTTTAGGAGTAGTTGAATAGTTTAAACAGCTCAAAAAATATATTCAAGCAATTATAGTTGTAATAATTACTTAATGTCTATGTTGGACAATGCAGTATAAAGTGTTATATACATGGCCGCCGACGGAACCGCAGTCCAAGGTGACTTCGGTTGTCTTAAATCGGGTAGTGCGCGGAAAGTACCGGAAAGTACATGGTGTTGTCGGTGTAAACATAATTTTTTCATCCAACTGAACAATGATTTAAGTACGAAATTATTTTTTTTTAGAAGTGTATAAATTTGTGGAATTATATATATCGACCTATCTTTAATTAATCATGTCTATTAAATATTTCTATCGAAAACTATTTTATGAACAATTATGCAACTTATTTTATAGATAGATTTTCCATAGTGGGAATTTATGACATTAACAATATCAACATGTCAACTTCGATTTTTTTGAAAAGACGTCGTAGGCAACATATTTGTTAATATTTATATTTTGTTTTACTTTTGTTTGTTTTTGTTTTGTTTGTTATGCTTTTTAGCTTTTTTTTTCTTATTATTCATAAAGTATCTGAGAACCAAACAATTTGGAAATTTAAAACAAAATTGTATTTTAAAATATAAAAAAGGAAAAATAACAAAAACAAAGGGCTCTACACTTTTTGGAATTTGTTGGTGAACAAATATAGTACAGATACCATTGTTCTATTGGATGAGCAATATGGTTCCCACATATCATTGCTTAGACGGATAAACTTTGTTCTCTAGCTAGTTAATACGTATTTTAACGACATGACAGTGGTTAGTTCGTCCATATAGGGCATGTTCATTTAAATCTTTGCCAGACTAACTATTTGATGGAATGTTTTCTGGGTATCAATCATGATTTTTATGCATTTAAAATTGTAGTTATATTCCATCCGCAAATCTAGAGCAAATTGGCAGTTCCTAAAGTCCTAAAGTCAAATGTGAGATTTATATAGACATTGAGATAAAATTGACATTAGAAATTGTCAATGTAGTTTCTGTGATTTGTGGACGAGTTTTACTTTAGCAAATTTTGTAGTTTTATACGTAAGTTGATTGTTTTTAATTCCTTGGTGCTTAGCAAAGTCTTACATTATTTTGATTAATAATTATCGTCTTGTCTCATCGCTGAAGAGTATTAATACTATATGTTTTGAGCTATATATTTCGTTACGGGTGAAGAGATTGGCAGAAGCAATTACAGCGAGGCAAACGTCTTAGTTCTCAAGAGTAACGCATCTATGTACGACCTCAGATAGGACTTGTCCTTTTTAAGATTAGATGTGGGTGTCCATGGCCTGCAATGACCACTGAACATCTGGTAGCCTGGAGGTTCGTTTACTCTTCTTATGTAAAAAAAATGTTTTCTGGGATTTCACACCAGGATTAATATGTGAAGATGATATGTATTGATATAGATATAAAATGAGTTTCTTTTTACTCCTCTTCCAGAATATACGCTTGTCTTTTAATTTTTCTGTATATGTCATGTGTAGCTTTTTTATTGCCATTGTTATATGAGTTGAAGTGATTTTATTCCTAGACCTCAAGCGATGCATTAAATGGTGCTTATTCATTCAATAGCTGTAAGAATATAATTGTTTCCCGTTTACTCTCTGGTGGTGTGACAGGCGTCTTTCCAATGTTTAAGATGATGTAAAGTCTGTCCTTTCTTAGACGTACTGATAATTTCACTATAGAAATTTCTGTAATCTTTAATTTTTGACATTAACAACTGTCAATTTGTTCTAAGATTTAAGGACAGACTATAAATAAGTTTTGTTGTACGTTCAAATCAATAGTAATCTAATTATTTTTAAATGTTATTCCTGAAAATGTTTAATGATTCTTTTGGAATGTACAGCCCGACAGTTATCTATGGCGTTATGCACTGATTGTTGACAATGATAGATGATAATATATTATATTATGTTATCAAGCTCACATTTTAACAACACATCAGTGACTAATTACCTTCGGTGTCCTCATTGGAAGCTTGTCGGATTGTATACTGTGTTCTTGTGCAATGTTATGTATTTTTGTATATATTGTGAATAAATACTTGTTATTATTTTTTATTTTATTTCGTGCCTCTTGCCTGAAATCTTCGTTTTAATTATTTTCACCTCAGACCTAAAGTATTATGATTCATATCAATGTATTCTATGCAAGACATAATATGTCCACTTGCGAACCAACAGTCGTCCAACAATGTAAAGTTTTTTAAGTTTGTAATCTGGCTGCAATAGAATGTCCTATTTTGAAGAAAATAATAAAATATTTTTTTCGATATGAATTACTGCAAATTATGAATTATTGTGACACATCTTTTGGAATATATTTAAAAATATGAAATATGTAAATCTTTTTTGTCAAAGAACTTTGATACTTTATATTAAGTGTTATAAATTATCAATTCATACTAGGACTTCTAGTAAATATGGACTATGAAAAAATGATGATCTCAAAAATGTTTTAAGAAAAATTTAATATTGGCTGAATAAAAATAAAACCATGAAACCACGAAGACATCTATGTCTTCGTGGTTTCATGGTTGTCATCGGCAACATATTGTCTATTGAAAATGTCAATGTCATTGTCCTCCGAACATTTTATTTTGAAATTTTCGAATTTTGGAAACCGATACAACTATTAAAATTATATTAAACCTCGTATTCAAAAATATAATAAACTTCGTTCTAATGTGCATCTCATTTTGAGCATTGCTTTGGCTGTACAGATTGTTTGTTAATTATTATAACTTACACAAACTAACCTGCACTTTTGATAAAACTTTCTAATGGAATTTGAAATACCTTCAATCGATGGTCCCGAAATGCCGATGAAGAAGGAGAAAGATGTTTTTCAAATGGAAGACAGCAACGACAATTACCTCAAATTAGACTTCGAAGTTGGTGTAAAAGTGGAGAATGATTCCCCAACGTTCGAAGACTGGTGTTTACAAAATAGTGTGTACCAGGGTACCATAGTTTATGAGGATGTCAAAGAGGAATGTGAATTACAAACTTGCTTTATATGCCTTAGGATATTTGCTGACAGGTATGCATTTTTTTAAAATTCGTATTATATATTTTTGAATACTAAACCTGTTTTCGTGGCGTTGTGATCTTTTTGATTTGAAATATATGGCATTGACATACATTGTTTCCTTTAAAACAATCTTAAATGCTGCTGTTCTCATTGGAAGGGAAAAGCAACACAACTGTGGTTGACCTCAAGTAGGAGTTCAATCCTATTTAGTGTTGGTTATTGATGTTTATTGGTGGTAATTACCACTTACTATCAAGTAGACTTCATACAGTTGTTACTTCCATGCTATAAAAGAATGAAAAAAAACATTCCAATATGATCTCATTGGTACAAATACGTCTGTAATTGGGTTTAGAACGGTTTTTTATGAAGAAGGATCTTTAACTAAGAAAAGTGTGTGTTGTTCTGTATGCACATAGGAAGTTATTCTTCTTAGGCATGATTAATAAAGTGATATTTTGCATCCAAATATATATAAACTGAGCTAACAACTGCAAGGCGAAAATAAAAACTACAAAAAACTTTGAATAACACACTGTGTATATATGTTAAGCTTCTATACTCAAATGTTGCTGTAAGGCCCATTTCCATACTCACTATAGCACTGTATAGTCTATACAATCCTTACTCTTGACACACTTAGGGCCAAAACCATTATAATCCTAATAATAAATGATGTGTTACATTGGTGTGCTTAACTTTGTCCTACATTAATAAATTATGTGTTACATTTGAGCGTGCAACTTTGTCCCATTCTTAAAATACTCTCTGCCTATGCAAATGTGTCAATAGAAATATTACTTCAACTTAATTAAATGTTGATATGCATCACCACAGAGTAAGAGAGGTTTAATGATTTTAGCCCATAGCCTACTATGCTGGCCGAATGCGGATTGGTAGACTTCACACACCTTTGAGAACTGTACAAAAAACTTTCGAATGCATAGATTTCCCTCATTATGTTTTATTTCTCCATTAAAGCTTGTGATAAATAACTTCTAACTTAACATCGAAAAATCACAGGTTCATGCAAGTTCGAACCCGGACACTCAATGAGAATGTTGTTGCATACCCTTGTTATATAAAAAGAAATTTTGCTAAAGACTAATCTTCTGTATTTCTCTATTTACAGCTATGCTCTTTATCAGCATAATTTAATACATCTGAATGTAGTACTGAGTGAGCCTCACCAATTATACCAATGTGATTATTGCTTATGTTACTTTATGAGAAAGGCAAAGCTCGTGAAACATATACAAACGAAACATTGTTTAATGATTAATAACATTACTGCATCTGTTCCACAAAGCCATCATCATTGTGCCATTTGTAACAAGACATTTCCATACAAGAATTGGTACAGTCACATGAGTGAAGTCCACAGCACCGAAGCGATTAAATGCAGAGACTGTAACATTACTTTCAAATGTTGGAGATATCTCCGTCGACATATGTTATACAAACACGGAAATATCAAACCGAGCTGGCGGTGCCATAAAGTGTTTGTGGCTGAAATAAAATGTGATCTATGCCCATCAGTGTTTTGGAACAAGAGTTCCCACAAAGCCCATATGAGAAATTGTCACAGCAGTCAAGTTCATGAGTGCAAATTGTGCCATTCAAAGTTGAAAAGCAGATCGTACCTGCTCACTCATATGAAACGTGTACATTACAATGATGGAAAAATTTACAACTGTGATATATGTTACAAAGAATTTAAGTCTCCGAGATATTTGAATATTCATATGAAGAATAGCCATTATGTTAGAATTAAAACTAAAAAGTGTAATAGTTCTAGTAAAAGTAATTGACGATTTTGTGTTACAATTTTGTTGATGATTAGGTAAATTATTTCCTTGTTACTAACGATTATTGCTCGTACATGGATGACCTGCCTAACGCAGCGGTTACCATACCCGTCGAACACGCAGAGGGTTCCAATTTCAATTCCTGACCAGGCAGTCATGTAAACAATGAATTTAGATTTTTGTTCTGGGTCTGGCTGTTTGTGTACACGAATTTGTATGTGTCCATGGCACCCACGACACGGTATAAGTGTCGTGGGGGCCATGAGTGTAGAAATGTTTTTTTTAATTATTTTTCACTTTCCAATAAATATTATAATTTATATTAGGGATGTTATAGTATGTTTTTTGCTCAGCAAGCGCGGTTTTCTTCAACCTGGGTCTTAATGGGGTCCACCTGACCTGTTAAGATGTAACTTAAGTAAAATTTTTTAGTTGTTATTATTCCTTGTAATATTTTTTATCAAAAAGTTCAATTATGTTAAAAGGAGTTCGCACTTAACACCTTATTTAAATATCTAACAAGAGAATGTGTGATATAAAAAATGTGATTATAATGTAAAAGTTAAACAAAAAAGCGTGTGTACTTATGTACGCACGTTAGAAGTATCTAGTAGTAGTAAGTTCTTTGGCGTAAATATTTTTTTTTTTATGCATTCAAATATTTTTTGTTGAGTAAATGACCAATAGACGAAAGTAAGTACTAAAAAAAAAAAATTGAATAATGGCGCGCGCAACTTCGCCCTACTCTAATAAACTGTGTTACGTCGACGCGCGCAATTTCGTCCGAAGCTTATAAATTGTCTCACATCAGCGCGCGCAACTTTGTACCACGCTAAAAATACACTGATCTATTTTATTAAACACGCGAAATGAAGTAAAACTTCAAAAATCTAGTAGCTATTTAATAAAGTTGATAAATTCATTGTCTAAGCATAGTTTTGAATTTATGTATGTATGTAATAAAACTTTGTTTTTAATTTTTTCCCAATATATTATTGTTTTACATGCAAAATTTGTGTTCAATTTTGATAATTAAAGCCAGTGATTTGGTTTCATAATTTTATTCTACTACCTATTCTAATTAAAGCTAAACTATGCTAACTACTTCACAAATATATCTAACTGCAAGAATCTGTATGGGCAACTGTTTATGAACTGTTTGTGAACATGTATTACATTTGACAATAAACACAGGCCCATTAATTAATTACTATTAAATAATTAAGACATAAAAAAAAACAAAGGTTTTAACTTATTCTCAAGACAAAGGACAAAAAAAGCAACGGTTTCAGCTTGTTTTCAACAATAACAACTTTATTCACCTGTGAATTTAAGTTGTGAATTATATCTATACTAATATAACAAAGTTCGTTTGTTTGAAAGCGCTAATCTCTGGAACTAGCAATCGGATTAAAACTAAACTTTTTAAATAGATAGGTTATTAATTGAGAAAAGATTTAGGTTATGTAATACCCGCACTATGATTCTTTAGAGCGGAGTAACTAGCATGCAAAGTTGGCGGTGTGGCCAACTGTTCTTATTCATATGAAGCCACGGGCATCAGCTGGCATTCCTATTAAACTTCCCCACCAGTCCGGATTGGAGCAGCGTGGTGGAGTATACTCCAGGGCTTGAATTGTGAGGAGATATCTGTGCCTAGCAATCGGTATAAAGAGTTAAATAAGACCTTGGTATAGTTGTCAAGTAAAATGGAAAAGATTATGTAAATTTTGTTCGTTAAACAAAATTGGAGGTAATGTATAGCAAGATGTATAGAGTAATTTTTTGACATGAAATTAATGATTAACTTTAATGGGATCTTTTAAAAAATGCTTGGAGATTTTTCGGCCGACTATATGTCGAGCTGTGATTTGTTATAGTTGTGTGTGTTGACTTCACATCAATATGATATAATTATTCCTTCTTTTCTGTTTCTAGAGTTTCATTCATTTTTTGTCTCTCAAACATTAGCCTCAATATTTCTGTCGCAGATATTGGCAACTTATTATTTGCACCGAATTTAGGATCAGGGAGTTGAGCTACATTAAGTTCTGGGTCTTTGAAGGTGAATGGTGTCCAGGGACCCTGGATGGACGGGTGTTCAGTGTACTGGTACTTCCTTAGTCTGGTTGCAGATATGTCTCCCTGCTGTGTTCGAAGTACCTCAACCCATTTGGTGATTTCTGCCTGGTTCTTATCATGCATATTCATCCACACTCGGTCACCATTTACTGAAAATAATTGCAACTGTATGTGAATAGAACGGTAAATTATCCTTCATTATAATGCAAGCATCAAAGAAACTTCAGCCCATCTAAGTTATGTTAAGTGCTTTCTGCTACCACCTGGACACCTTTTACCATCCCAAATAGGCTAGAAATTCCGCCAGGGTATATGCATATGTGTTTGTGTATATATGTATATATACATTTTTATGCATTAAATGCATTAAGTTTCCGAGTCTGAATGTTTGTTATTACGCCATTGTTCTTTTGAACAAGCAAAACGTGGTGATCGACTTCATATAGGTCTCTTGGTCTTCATGAAGTTACAGATGTTTATGGACAGCATTGACCATTCCTATTACATAAATAAAATTAACTTACAATACTCGGCGACAACAACTGGGCTGCGATGGCGACGAGGCTTCAAGTACACTACAACACTGGGATTCTGTTTAGCAAATTCGACTAAATCTTGTTCTATGAAATCTCTGCAACAATTTTGAGAGGATTAATAAAAACAACCTATCTAACTAACCATTAAGGTTAGTTAGATAAGTTTAAGCATTACCCAAAGCTATTGTTACATCACTTATTAATATGATTGAATTGATCATGACAGTTAAGGATATTTATTCATCCCTTATCCCTTTTGGTTATGGCCATTAGCAATTCTTTTGGTGCAGCGGTAGCTATACCACTCTGCACACAAAGGGGTTCTGGTTGGATACCTGGCAAGGCAGACATCTATATGATGAATTTATATTTGGTTATTCTTAGTTAGTCTATTCTTATTCTAGTTCTTAGTCCTGGGTATTTCTGTAATCGTATGAGTGTAGAAAGCATTATCAAACTACTGCTTGACATGAAGCTCCTTTAATTAGGAGGATTTTGCTGTAGTTAATGCACTTTTACAGGGGTAGAATCATAGTTTGTCCACTGAGATACCACCGCCACCATCCTAATTTGCCAAGAGGTAATACTTGTGTTAGGTTGGAGGTGAGGTTTGTGTGTAAATTTACAGCGAAGAGACTATCTCAGTGCTCAGGAATAGTAACGCGTCTATGTAGATGGGACGGATGGTACGTCGACGGTCGTACGAAGGGACTCCAGTTCTGTTTGAGGTTGAATATGGGTGTCCATGGGCTGCAGTGACCGCTTAACATCAGGTGGCCTTCATGCACGTTTGCTTCTCTTCTAATATTAAAAAAACGTGGCTACGCTTATTGGGGAAGATGATAACAACGTAAGAAGACATTTGACCATCTCCTGGATTTAGTCTAAAACTACGGACAGCGCATAGCCCTGGGGCTTACGTATATCAAACATGTTCAAAAAATCTCAGGCATCAGTGATAATTACGCATTTCCATACATAAATATACGGTATTTTTTAGTTACCTCATTCCTCTGCTACCGCCATGACTTTTACAGAACTTTAACACGATTCGCTGTAATTGGCACACGTAGCGGCCTACACCATTTTGCAAAGGTGCTCGGACGAACCCCGACTTAAGGAATAGGTTACTATTCGACATTTTCAAAAATACATAGACCAATATAAATTCGGTTTTAGGTTAGAATTTGTAATTTAGACAATGTCAAACGTCATTGTCAAAAAAATCCACTTTAACTGTAATGTACAACAACTAGAAATTTACAATGTTGCGTTTGGTTTTTTGACATTCGAGTATTGATAAAAAGTATAAATACCACATTAACTGTTGAGTGATGTAAACAAAGTAATGGTTAATATTAAATACATAACTGTAAAAGTTGTTTAATCACATTAAATTTTAAGAATTAACCTTTCCCATCATAGTTCTACCTCAGAGGCACCTTCGCCGCACCTATTTCTGTATTGTATTAAGTGTTAAATTCTACTTTGTTTAAAGGGCGTGGTAAGGAAGAGACATTTACACGCGTAGCAACGTATATATGGACGACTTCATTTAGAACTTCAATCGTATTTAGTGTTGATTACAGATGTCTATAAGCGATAGTGACCACTTACAATCAGATATGCAGTCGACCTGGTAAGTGATCACTATCTCCGCTCGTATGTTACATCTATACTATAAATAACAATGGAGACCGGCGTGGCACAATGCCAAAAATATTTTGTCACGTAGTGGGTTACAGATTCGAATTCCGGTCAAGCAGACATTTAAATGATAACAACTACAACATAATCGTATGGTTGAGCTTAAGCTATTTAAGTATTTGCAGAATCCTACAGATGTTTAGAATTGTTAGAATAAGCTGATTGTTGTAATGTTCGTGATGATGGTGAAAGGATGTTAAATGATTATCATTTAGTTTCATCATCGTCATCGTTTACTGGCTATTTATTCTTTATTATCTTTCGGCTGGAAATACGTGTCCTTTCATAAAAAGACGGTTAAGACATCGACCAAGATCACGCTCGTCGAGTAATAATAATAAGTATGATATAGTATGATCACAAACCTAACTCCACGTCCGGCACGATCACCTGATGCCACGTGAGGGGCGGACACTGGGTAGCACTTTGCTATACCATCCCAGTGACCAACGGAGCAATAGCAACTCCAAATATGCGATGCGTCTAAGAAATAGAGAAATACCCCAGGCGGGTACCCGCGAGGGAGAATCCCACCCCGGGCCTTCGGGTTCGGGCAGCCCTTCGTACTCTGGGGGGGCAACGTCTCGCGTATGATTACCCAGTCTCGAACTGTTGTAGTCGATAAATCATCATCAACAGAAATTACCTCAGAGCCATCATCACCTATATCATCTACATATAGTTTATGCCAATCATCTAGGTCATCGCTACATTCATATGAAAACCCACATTCATCATCACGATCCACCACCGTAACACCTTTGTCATGCGATGTTGCACAGGAAG
>DWKL01002018.1:0-13414 GCA_018249415.1 Phareas burnsi | reverse complement strand
AATAAATTTGTTAAGTTATGATTATTAATAACTTTGGGAGAGGCCTATGTCCAGCAGTGGGACGAAAAAGGCTGATGATGATTTTATCGCGAATGACAATATATTCGTCGTTGTCGATATTTCGTCAAATATATGGCGTGTGCATGTGTAGTGAAAACCTAGTGGTAAAAAACCACGGGAAAGGAAAGGCTCTGGAGTGCGAATCTTGTACGCATGTTTGAATTTTTGAAGTGTGAGGTTTACACTCTAATAAAACATTAGTATTTTCGGTAAGGTCACCATTTATCTTTTCTTAACGTCTGACCACTTCGGCTGCTGCCGAGAGAATGACCAATCCACCGAGTGTGTTTCCTACACGTTATCGGCAATAGAATTTAAAATTGGACTACCTTCATTATAAGAATTAATGTTTTCGAAAAATCATAACATTCAGATTTAAAAATAAAACCTTACAGAAGTTATGTATATATTAGAAATTAATTATTCCTTGATTTAACGGTGAAAGAAAACATCGCGAGGAAACATACACTCGTAAAAGTTCTCGATGGCGTGTGAAGTCTACCAATCCACTTAGCCAGCCACACGTGGCGGATCATGACCTAACCCTTCCCTACCCTATGGTATATTAAGGTTTTCCAATTTAATGGCAATTAACTTTTAAAGGGACCCGAGGTCTTATTAGTTGCGATTCAAAAACATTAACGCTATATTTATTTCTGTCTCATAGCACCAGTTTTGTGTTTTCGTGTTAAAATTGAGATTAATACACTACTTATATGAGGAATTCCAACATAAAACTTGGGCGAACCAAGGCCACGGAAACGTTGCTACCTTTGAGTACTAAGTTGGGACACCACGCAAGTGTCTCGTGTAAGTGGCAGAACTACCAGTGGCGCAGCGATAACTGTACCGGTCACACAAACAAAAGTTTCGGGTTCGATTCGCGGCCAGACAGACATTTAATGATAAACTTAGATTTCCATTCTGGGTCTGTGTGTGTACTCGTTTTTGGACGTTTCCACGAGCGTAGGAAGCGTATAGAAACCATTATTCAGTTCAGAGTTATCGCAATAACGATGCAAATATCAAAGTGAAGGTACAATATAATGTTTTTGGGCTTGAAACTTAATGGAAAATTGCTGAATATTAAGCGGATCGGGCAGCTGCTTCTTTAATAGACCGTAGTGGTAATGTCCCCTGACCGCTATTCGTCAAAATAGCTACAGAGTTGTACGCAAAATGACATGTAGCTTTAAATACACACCAAACGTGCTCTAAACCGTGTCGTGGTTAAGCTTTAGTAGTGTATCGAAATGTGTTTTAAATATTTGTATGGAATCGTCTTCATAAATATGTAAAGGGTTCCCGATTTGATTCTCGACCTGACAGACAATTTAATGATAAACTTAGGTATCTATTCTGGGTCCGAGTGTTTGTGTACTTGACTTTAAACAGGCCTAGGGAGACTACGACGTAGGGGATTTAAGTGAGGCGTTATGAGTGTGAGCAACTGGATGTGAAGAGCCGAAGATCGGGCTCAGTGGCGCGATTTGGCAGAGGCCTATGTTCAGCAGTGGACTAACGCGGGTTGAAGAGAGTGTAGAAAGCGTTGTTCAGTTGTTAAGATGTTATTGCAAGAATGACGCGGAGGTGCAAGTAAGGTTACGTACAGTGTAATGTTCTTAGGCTCGGAAATTTTCTTTTTATATGTTTCAGGAGTACCAAATGTACGTGCAAGCCATCTGATGTTAAGTGGTTGCTGCAGCCCATGGACACCCACATCTAACCTCAAAGAGGACTAAAATCTCATCAGAGATTGTACGTGAATGCGTTACTACTCCTCTTATCAGAGGTACGTAGATCTGTCACTACTCCTGAGGACTTAGACGGTCTCGCTGTAAGTATGCTCGTCAACCACATTTCACACCGAAGCACAAGAATTATTTCACAGCGGATTATGAGGGCGGCGGTGGTATTTCCTAGGAGGTATTATATAATACCACCGATTAACAATGGCAAAATTGCTGAACATTCATCGCATCGGGAAACCGTTTCTCTAATGGACCGTAATGGTAATGTCGCTTGACCGCTACTCGTCAAAATTGCCATAGAATTATACACAGAATATCATGTCGCTTCAAATACACACCGAATGTGATCTAAATCATATCATGGTTTATCTCCAGTGGGCTATGGAAATATTTTCTGAGATATTTATCTGGAAGTCATCATCATTGTTAGTCCTTTATCGCCCTATTGGGGACGGGAAAACACTTCAGACTGAGGAGGATAAAACCATATTCACAAACTGGGTACATGCGGATTGGGAGACTTCACACATATTTCGATATTTTTATAGAGAACTTTTAAGTTTTTCCGTCACTATAAAACACAGAATAATTAATCTATAATTACTCATTCATTAGTTATCAGCCGATTAATATCCCGCTCGGCTCGGGTCTCCTCTTAGAATGACAAGGGTTAAGCCATAGTTCACCACGCTGGCCAAGTGCGGATTGGTAAACTGCGCACACCTTCTAAAACTTTACAGAGAACTGTCAGATATGTAGGTTTCCTCACGATATTTTCCTTCACCGTTAAAGTCAGTGATAATTAATTTCTAATACGCACATAACTTCAAAAAATCAGAGATGCGTGCGGGATTCGAACCCCGAATCCCAAACGTGAGAGGCCGGGATCTTACTCACTAGGCTATCACTACTGCTAAATTAATCTATAATACGCATATAACCGAAATAAACGCAGATACCGTAATGGGATTCGAAACTTGGACTTCAGCGTGAGGGAGTAGATTTATTTCTATATCTTATGACTAGTGTATCTTTTTTTTTATGTTTGTAAAGTAGCAAACGAGCATGCAGGCCACCTGATGTTACATGGTCACCGGAGCCCATGGACACCCACGTCCAACCTCAAACAAAACCGAAGTTCCGTTTGAGGTTGTATTTTTCGTGGACGTGGACGTGGTTGTATTATGCGTCACTACTCCTGGGGACTATGATGATCGCCTCGCTATATGTGTGTCTGGCAGCCGCACCTCTCCAATCGAAACACAACTGCTTTACGGTGCATTATGAGGGCGGCGGTGGTATTTCCTCAGGCGAACTATTGTTTTATCACCTATTGCAGCACGATTTCGAAATATATTCTTAGAATCTCGAATTATCTATATAAAATCACGTAACAGGTGTTGTTATCATAGTTCGTCTGGGAAGGTGCTACAACCGCCCTCATAATTCGCCGTAAAGCAATTCTTATGCTTTGGTTGGATTGCACCAATGAGGTGTACATTACACCTCATTGCCTGGTGGATTAACAGTGAAACGACCATCTTAGTCCTCAGAAGTGACGCATCTACGTACGACCACAGACAGGACTTCCATTCATTGAGGTTAATGTGGGTATCCACGGGTTGCAATGCTAACTTAATATCAAATGGCTTGTAGGCTTGTTTGCTACTCTTCTGAAATAGAAAAACTAGTCGAGACGATCCACTTGTTGGCAAGTATTCACTGTTGATCACGGATATGCTAACCACGTCTCGCAGATCATAAACTAGAGACGTATGTGTTGCTATAACTCAAAAGTGAACAGATTACTTCAAACCCTTAGTGAAAGAAACATGATCGTAATCATTAATTTAATTACCATGTAACATAATATACATGTGTGTCAAAGGGGTCTCTACTATAGTTACTTGAACCTGGTTGCTCGTAAGTACACATATAATATATCAATTATATTTAAATAATACGCATTGTACGTATGTTTGTATGTACAGGCTATACGCTAAAACTACTAATCAATATTGCGATATAAATGCGATTTTTCGTATTTCTTTTCAAAGTTATACTGAGCTTTGCATATACTTTTTATTTAAATACTACAATAGATTAATTAAAAAATAGATTCATTGTAAAATCCAAAGATGGAGTCATCAATTATTTTTCTTTTATAGGAAGTCTGATTCATTCCTTAAGCCATAACATATTTTTGTAGAATGTAAAATAGTCCCCGTCTCCTCCAACAGAAAAGTAGCCCTACTTGAACTGGACTTCAGATGCATTGCTCATCTATGCAACAACCAGAATGATGTACACTAAGTACCCACACCGCTAAAAAAAAAAAGAACTAGAACCCAGAAGGCTTATGTTATTTTATAAGGCAGAAATAGAAATAGTGACTGTGCCGCTATTAGATATTATCTAGGCTATCAGGTATTAGATAAGGATCTATTATGTCACTTTAGGACTAAAGTAGGTAGGATTCAAAGGGAATCTATACATTCATACGCAGTGGGTCTCCGTCTCGTACGTTTTTTAGAGTATTCCTCCATGTATGTCGATGATTCACATACCGTTGTTTTCGTATTACCTAGCAGATTTGTTGGATGTATGTTTCGTCGCGATACGTGCAGTAGAACGGAGGCGACAGTCTTAGAGTGGGAAGGTGATTATACCATATAAAATTTCGTCGTCGTCGTCGGTTTTTTTTTATACGGATAATTCTAAGTGTAATATTGGGATGTTGTGGTCGAATTTCAACCACCAGGCGATCCTAGTATACGTAAATTTAAAGATTTGGAATATGCTGCGGGTGAGAAGCTAGTATTCGTTTTGAGTTTGTTTGTATACATATACAGAACAAGGATAACGAAATCTCGTTGTTTCCGTTGCCCGTAATAAATCTAATTGCTTGTTTTGTTCTATTGAAACACAGGGACGGAGAAGTGTTTTTAATCAGCAGGTAGTACACGTAAATTGAGTTGTGTTAAATTTTAAAATTGTACATAATAACTTAAATTTATTATTTTTTAAACATATAGTACAGTGCATTTTTAAAGTGAATTTCCACCGTATCCAAAAACTAAGAATTTTTAAAATATTTATTGCTAAGTTGTTAATAATGTTGCCAGATTTATTTCTTTTCGTATTAAGTGTGGAATATTTATACTATTAGTGCGTATTAAAAATTAATTATCACTTGCTCTATCGATGAAGGAGAACATCCTGAGAAAACCCACACATCTAAGAGTTTTTTTCTATCAATTTGGCCTTTGCCAGCATGGTGGACTATAGACTAACCTTACTCAGATTTTTTTTTATTCTGCTGATGATTCGCATATTGGAATGTATAACATATTGTACAATTTACTCTTATTGGGTGGTTTGATTCCCGAAAATTGGGAAAAGTTTATCCTATTATAAAGCGATTTGATACTTTATAATAAGTCATTTCGTCCCAATGTACACGTCAAAACGGCAAAAATGTCGACCTATATGTCGACACACAACCGGCATGTAAGACCAATCGTGTTTCCAAAAGAAAATTTGATATACCCCATAAGTGTACCTGAAAGACCATGACAATGCTCTATTTACTATTTATTCAATATTCGTTTCTATCTTTACAGCAACTCAAAGATGAACTCGGTGAGGTGGTGGCCGAGCTGGAGGCCCTCGATGGCCAAGAAGAATGCAAGCAAAACAGCAAAGCCAAACAGATGAGCATAGGCAGGAAGAAGTTCAATATGGACCCCAAGAAAGGTGAGGAAAATATTAATTAGTGCACAAATAAATTTTGCTATTAGGAATTGATTATGTAGATGTATCTTACGTATTATAGAAAATACACATTTGAATCTACGTTATATTAAATCATGTATTCGGTTTATGTTATCCACGTGAAGTTCCTGAAACTCATATCATTAATATCACTATGAAATTCTAAATTGACGAATTTGAAGAATCCGCTTGGGTAGATATATGGCTGTGCTTTCTGAGAAATGTTCTCACAAGTATAGTATGAAGAATCTTATAAATGTAATGCACATACGATGTGATATGAAAGAGTGACGTTACCCGAGCCGTTCTCATTGCGATAGCGTTTATTTGACGCGGCAGGTGCAGCGTTCCCACGGTGGTTTGACCACTCGACATACACGGCAAATCGTCCTATTCCTGCACTACCACACCTGTCCTATGAGTATTGCTTTGTGGAATCCGACCTACAACTGTCCCAACAGCTAGTAATTAATTCTAAAATAATTTAGCTACACTATATATATATATATATATTGTTCATAGTGGAGCAGGTGCGATTTAATATTGATAGTGACAAATGTTAAAAACTGGTTCATAAAGATTTAAATTAACGATATGCTAAATTGTAGAATAAGGTGTTTTAAATGCGGCAGTGTTAAATGGTTGAAAATGTAAGAAAGAATACAGCATAGTGCATAATTAATTATTAATAAGGCGATTTCGTGGAAATAACAGTGATAGCCTGGTGGTTAAGACTCCGATCTCTCACGCAGGGTGTCCGCAATTCGAAATCGCACGCACCTCTAATTTTTCGAAGTTATGTGCGTATTAGAAATTAATGATCACTTTCTTTAACGGTAAAGGAAAACATCGTGACGATACCAACACATCTGAGAGTTCTTTGTGAAGTCCTTGAAGGTCTGTTAAGTCTATCAATCCGCACTAGGCCAGCGTGGTAAACTATGGCCTTCTCGTTTTAAGTGGAGACTTGTGCCCTTCAGTGGGGTATTAATGGGTTGATGATGAAGACAATTTTAACATACTTTCGCACTATGACGTTCCAATCGTGACGTATCATTTTGATCTCTGATCGATTAACGTGCTCTCATAACAGCGATCTTTATACGCGACACATTTGCATAGACGAGATGGATTGTACAACTCTTGTCAACAATGAATGTTAAAGTAGGTTAGTGTGCTTTTAGCAACAATGGCGCTTTTGTCGGGAGTGACTGGAGCGGACTTGTTATTTGCCTACTAACATAACAAAAGTCCGGTTGCTGTCCTTTGAAAGCTTCTAGGCTGTTTTTCTCATTGCAAGGACATCATTACTTGACAGTAATGTCACGCAAACATACTTTACAACGACAACACTTTACTCCCAGCGTATTTTCGGTTGAAACAAATTTATTTAGGATGTCCATCCAACTTTTTAAGGATCAAAAATGTTTTATACAAATTAGATACAATTATAATGACCGGCATTAGCTCGGCGGACTTATTTGTGGAATGTCCACTCTACAGCCAGTTATGAATCAACGGCCCGTTGTGGTTTAGATTAAGTAGTATCCCGTAACGGTACAAAATACTCAGCTCGATGCATAAATTATAAATTAACTGAAGAAAATGTGCGCGGGTAAAAGGAACGTGGCAATTCAATTAATTCGTACAACCATCGCACTCTGAATATAGATCCATTTGCAATGTGCACAGATTGACAAACATATATGTAACACTTTTGATACTTTCCCACTAATGAGAATAGTATAACTGGGCTCTACAAGATTATTCTAGTTTAAGCAAAATAAGTGTGTATTTTTTTAAATTATATATGAATGCACGAAATTACAAAATTTTTAGATGCGCCTAACAACATAATTTCTATAAGCGACACAGGTCATGGACTTAATCTACATCTCTATTTTGAAAAGCACACTTCTGTGTTGAGTCTGCTTAAGCGTTTTGAGTGACAAACAGTTTTTTCATATGCGGGTCATGGTAAGACTGGAATTTGACCTCTCTTTATAATGATGTCTTCTGACACGTCGGGCCCTGTGAATCTTAGAATATAAGCCTCAAGTCAAAACTCAAAGAAATGTATTAATGCACTACAAGAGTTGAGAAAGCTTTGAACAACCGCTTCAAAGACATTCTAAATCTCAGTAGAAGAAAAAATAATACACTAGGTTGTCCAAAGACGTTACTTTATATTTATATGATGCGATGCTATTTTCCCATTTACGGTCACATTAACAACTTACATTATTTTGCCTTGTTTGTACGATAATATGGATGTATTCATTAACATGGAATTTCTATCCAACAAATAAAGAGTCTTAGAATGTAATATAGTTTTCTACGAAGCATTTTTATTAGGATACTCCTTAACGCGGAATATAATTTTTTAAAGTACTATCTGGGTAAATTTACGTAGCGACGCTAGAGCGCGAAGATTACATTTTTTTGCTTTAGCCTTTTATTCCTTGTAGCAACCGAGAAAAGCGACGTCATTACGTGATGACAAAAAGACTCTACATAATTCTTCGGATGGAAACAGTAGAGATAGTATCACCAAATATTTACTCAAATTTTTTCATATAAACTATCTCTAAACTTGTTACTTCGATGTTTTCAGTACCACTTTCTTACGTGTCAATACTACATGCTTATTATCTTTATAAAAATATAAATATGCAAAATTCCTTTGGTACGGTGATGTCATACCATAAATAGCATAGCTTCATTGCACGTTCTAATTCCATCCTTTGCATATGCAATGATCATGCATAATTCAAATAAAATATCGTGCAGCACGTGAGGACTCCTTTCCTCTGGGAAATAATTCGATGTGATGGCGAAGAAAATTTTTTCTTTAAATATGTTTTGGTTATAATAATTATGAAGTGTTTCTTTTTGCGTTTTCATCGTTATACTTTTAAATGCAACTTTGTCGGAAATGTTTTACCATTTTTAATTTATTTTAAAACCTCAAATATATTAAAGTGTACTCAAGTATTATGAAATAAGTTTCGCATTGAAGAATGTACAGCTTACGTTGCAATTGCTACGTACCTGTTTCAGAAGCTCGTACATTTATCATCATTAATATTACTCATCAAGGTTATTAAAATCACGGCCCGTGTATATGATGCGGAATTCTTGCAGGCCATTTAAGTCAATTTAGTTATGAAGTTACGTAGTGATCGTAAACAAAACAACCTCGTTGTTTGTTATTGTATACATTCCGTACGTCATTTGTCCCTGGAGCATTTTTTCCGTTCTTTCCAGTAGCAAGGTAATTTGCCATTATGCTATCTTCAATTCTGCATGCATCGCGATTGCACCCATTAGCTAGGTTATAAAAAGAACCACAATGAGACAGGGCCTTTTAGCTATCTCTTCTCTGCTGCATGCAGGATTTTATGTTTTTTTCCGACTTCCTCGGAGTAACGACTATGCAAACTCAACAATATGATAATCAAATATAAAAGCAAAGCTTTAGTTGCGAAGTAAAAAAAAATCTTTGTAATATTGTTTGTCAATATTAAATGGATCCTTCTGTTATTTGGGTATAGAAATCTGGCTACCCACGCTTTTTATTTTAGAAAAAAAATGCCGGGCGTCGGCGAGTGACGTCAGTGGAAGCCTGAAGGAAGGAGAGCGTGACGTCAACCGAAAGTTACGTAAAATTGATTTGTTCTGAATGTCCACGAAAGCTTTGATCATAGATTTAGTATGTATGAAGGTATTGATATATGTTTTTGTTCTTTCCTTTATTAGATTCGTCAAATGGCAATAGCATAAAAAAAAATTATGCCTACGAAAATTAGTATTTTCTATATAAGTTTTTTGCAAGTAAGTTATAGTTGAGTATATAAAATTTAAATTTCAGAGAATATAAATCATTTTATGTTGTGAAAAATACAATAAGCCTTCGCTACACAAAAGTCATTGTCATATAATTTACGCTTTGTATAAGAAGCTTTCTCTAATTAGTCGTAAAAGTCATATATTTGACTACGAACTTGAGAAAACCATATGCCATCTTTTGTGAAAATAATCACACGTCTAACAATGATAACCGCAAAGGTAAAGTTTTCGCAGGACGAGTTTATAATTTTATATTCTGTTATATTTAGATTGCGTTACGTTCTACTGCTCGTTGTTTTGTGCAACGATCGGTGTGAATGGATGGCAGTGAATAGATAGTTCTGGATAGATTACTCAATAGCAACAATCGTATAACAATAGCGAGTGCGCCTATTGTGATGACGGCTATAGTTGATCAGATGTTATGTTCTCCTTCATACGACCTCCGATTTAAAAAAAAGAAGATTATATTCCAGATTCAAAAAAAAAAGAACATTATATTTCCGATTTAAAAAAAGAAGATTATATTATCTTGTTAGTGTTTAATTTTAATTATGTTATTTGAGTCGCCTAATCTATTCTAAAATAAACTTAACAGTTTTCATGACTTCCTGCGTAAAGTACCCCCAATGTTAATGTAATTAGAACACAACAAAGGCATGTTTGAACCTATTTCAAGGATTTTTTTGTTCAAAAGAAGTGTAAGTCTGTATATATAATGAGGATGTTTAGTAATAGTTTCGAGAACATTTCCTGTTTTTTGTGATGTGTTTCTCTCATGATTAATAGCTTGTTAGTGAACAGTCCTAAACTGGGTTTTTCCTATAGAAATGGGTTTTTTATTTATTTGAAAAGGTTCACTTGCTGTAACGACAAACGCAAATATGTTGCCAACCGCGACTTGTTTTTATGATCTCGTGAAAGAGGAAAAAAGGTTAACGGAGTCGTTCGAGTTATCTAGCTTCAGTTTGACGCGTCATCTACGTAATATCTTCGTCTAATATGTTTTTATGTTTCGCTGGCGGTGCAAGTAAACAACTTTTTGCCATTTTGTAACGTTCAATTTAAGATAAATTTTTTTTGGTAGCAAATAGAATGACAATCAATTATGTTTCCGCCTTTCTTATAAAGTACACGAATGTTGAATCGTGACAGAGTAGCCTAGACAGTTAGTGGCCTTTGAAGGGTTTATCTTGAGTAATGACTAGCTTTTCACCCAAGAGTCGTTTCCGTTTAATTATGATATTTGCTATTATTGTTACATCATCATTATTGCGATTTCTATTTTGATATCTCGTTACATTAAGTGAGTGGACTACGATGCAATAAAATATACATGTTACCTCAAAAGTAAGACAAAAGGACTTGTTCTGAAAACTCTATTTAATTTGACTCAGTAACCGCCAAGAGAGACGCTATGACTGCATCTATGTCCATGTGCTGACTTTTAACCATATGGAAGTGTTAAGACAAGACTTAAACTTCTCACGCAAGATCACGAAATCCTAATACAAAATATCGCGTGTAAATTGATAAAAAGTTCTCATGTTAAATGTTTTGAAGTTCAAATCGACAAACAGATACGAAGTCAAAATACCCGAAAATTGATTTAATGGAAAGAATTGACTCATCGAATTTAATGTATGCATTAATATGAATCGATGATCAGGTGGTACGATAATGGAATGCACTTCGACGTCACGTGTCTCGGCCTTGCGTGCAAGGTCGATCGAGGGGTAGCGACGGTTACGGGGTCATTACCCGTCGACGGGCAAGAGTTTGTGTCGACTACGCTGCACGACGGTGTTTGTGTCTGGTCGTGTTCCTTGGCTCCCGAATCTATCGTACTATTTAATCTTTTATATTTATCCTTTTAATTAATGTTGAGTTTTATATAAGTTTTAAAAGTTTGTTTCTCTTTTTGTCGTATTGGTAAATGTCATTAAGGAAGCTTGTTATTGACTACGCGTTATGTCTGGGACACCTTTGGCATGAAATATTTTTTTTAAGTAAGAAGAGTGGCAAATGAGCGTGCAGACCGCCTGATGTTATCCACTTTCAACTGTACGTAAACGCGTTACTACTCCTTAGGACGAAGTTCGCGTCGTTATAAGTGTACCCGGCAACCTCATCTCTCCGACCGAAACAAAGGTATTGCTTCAATGGGGATTATGAGGGCGGCGGTGGTATTTTCCCGGATGAACAATAGTTTTTTTTTTATGTTCGCCGAGTAACAAACAAACGTGCAGGCCATCTGATGTTATGTAGTCACTGCAGCCCATGGACAACCTACATTTAACCTCAAATAAAACTCAAGTTCTGTCTGAGATCGTACATAGATGCGTCACTACTCCTGAAGGCTAACATGGTCGCCTCGCTGTAAGTGTCCACGGCAACCGCATCTCTTCAACCGAAACATAAAAACTGCACGGCGGATTACGAGAGCGGCGGTGGTACTTCCCCGGATGAACTATGGTTCTACCACATTTTTTTTTAAACTACGCTACATTGTAACATGTGTGCAATATCGATGGCGGATTAGTGGCGGTTGCGGGGTCGTTACCCGTGGGCCGGTAAGAGTTTGTGTCGACTACCTACATCACTGTACGTCGGTTTTGCGCCTCGTCGGGCTCCTCGGGTCCCGAAGCTATTTGTTCTAATTGATCTTTAATATTTGCCCCTTAGATTAATGTTTGAGTTCTATATGTAGATTTAAGAGTTTCAAAATTTTGTTTCTTGTTTTCTTGTATTGATGGATGTAATGAAGAAACCTTACAACTATATATTCTGGTTAGAGTCTCTTAGAGCCTTGTGTAGATGACCAATTTTTTTGGGGGGTATAATAAGCACGCTTGCTTAGAAGTTACCCTTGTTTTGAAGGTTCCCGGATCATAGTGTTCCGGAAAAAGAGAGCATTGGTATATGTGTAGTAATAATAAGATAAGCCTAGCTTTAATAGCCACCTGGTAATACTTTTATACCAATGTAGTAGAAGGACCCCACGACTAGACACGGGAATTTCATAAATGTAGTGAACTAAGTACCCTCTTTATCCGTCTAGATTTTAGCACTTGCCATTTTGCCACATTGCCAACCTTGGCCGACAATTTTATTGTAATATGAGTGCAAGGTCGATCGCGGGGTAGTAGCAACGGTTGGCGGGTCATCACCCGCTACAATTAACTACCCGTGCAGGAGCTATACATTGGTAGTTGGTCTCTTCGATCCCTCCGATCCGGTGTTACTCGTACTTTTTGATCTAAAATATCGGTTAAATATGAAAACCGGTGTTAACTCTTCCTTGGATGAGTTTAATAGCCACATTAACTTCCGATTTTTAAATCTTTGAGTAATTCTTATGTAGAAAAAGTTAAGGTTCAACTGTGAACGTTTTTAAGATATCTTATTTGTCTTTTATTAGTATTTTCCTATTATTTTATTTTGTTTAATTATTATTTTACTGTCACTCTATTATATCATGTATCTTACCATGAAATATAATACACGAGTATAAAGTAAACTTTTTGTGCTTTCATTATAGTATAATTATATGTACTTGAAGGATTATAATGTTCTCTGGTATTTTCTGTTGGCGATTCTAACAATAAAAATTATCTTTTCCAGGCATCGAATATTTATATGAGAACGGATTACTTCAAAGGACACCAGAGGACGTGGCTCAGTTTCTTCACAAAGGCGAGGGATTGAGTAAAACGGCGATAGGGGACTACCTCGGCGAGCGATCAGAGTTCAACGAGGCGGTGCTAAGAGCTTTTGTCGAACTCCACGACTTCACCGATCTGATACTCGTACAGGCACTTAGGTAAGTTGCGTAACCGATGTGGGTATCGGGTTTTTTTTTATGTTTGTAAAGTAGCAAACGAGCATGCCGGCCGCCTGATGTTAAGTGATCACTGCATCCCATGGACACCCACATCCAATCCCAAACAAAACCGAAGTTCCGTTTGAGGTTGTATATG
>DWKL01002017.1:0-13414 GCA_018249415.1 Phareas burnsi | reverse complement strand
GTGTGGATGTCGGATACACTTATAGCGAAGCGACCATCTTAGTCGTCAGGACTAGAAACGTATCTACGTACGACCTCAGACAGGAGTTCAATTCTGTTTGAAGTTAGATGTGGACGTCCATGGGCTGCAGTGACAACTTATGATCAAATGTTTTGCGCGCTCGTTTGCTGACTTCTAACATAAAAAGTCAACGTGTCAAAGACATTTACTTATTTTTAATAATGCCTATTCGTCGGACTGACCTTCACGTACTTAGGAGTTGAACTTAGCAATAAACATAAGTAGCACCTTGACTTTAAAGAACGAGATTGCAAGGATAAGGTCGTGCGCGTGTGAATTCAATACACACAGCGCACAAGTCCTCGTTGTAACCATAACTACGACTAATTTATAAAGCTTCCGCGCTTCGTTCGCTAACCGTACACCTTGTACGGCTTTTCAAATTTTATACAGGTATTCTAAATACTTTCGGGGCATAAGTACCCTATGTTATTTCGTTCCTAATTCTCTTAGTTTCCTTTTTTATTGATTTAAATTTTCCCGTTTTTTTCTTACTGGCCATTGGCAAATTGGACAAAAAACCGAGAAGCCATCTAAAAAAAAAACTTTTTTATATACTTTGTGAAAAACTATTAAAATCTATCCAGTATTAATCCAGTTTGGACTGTACAGACGTATTAAAACTGATGATAACAGACAAACACGTTACTAATATGTTTATCGCAAATAATAAGAATGTTAGTCGTATATTTTTATTATTACATAAACTGTTACAAAAAACAACAATCAATAACGTAACTCCTCCGTGCGAAGCTTCTCCACTCTATACTTATACCGAGCTTTTATCATAAAAAGCTCCTCATTCGCAATAGCCATCCACCGTAGAAGGGTTCCCATAGTTTTTTAGTTAACGACGCCTCGCCGGCCTCACACATTGGCGCGATTCGACCAACTATGTTAATTCATATGTGGTTCAAAGGAACATTAATACAATGGTGTTATAGTACCAATTCCCAGAGCGTTGACTATTCGTAAGTTCTCGGTTTATTGACGGGATGTAATTATAAGGATCGAGTCAGCGCTTTGCGTTCGATTTATAAATCGATAGTGTTTTGTTTTTAATTTACTTTTCTAATTTAGAATCGAAACAGTAATTCGTTTGGTGATATCGAGACAACATACTCATATAACAAAAAAAAACTAACAATCAAATATAAAATAAAACGTAGCGTCGAAGACACAACATAGTAAACATGAAACTTTCAATTGTTTTTCAATTACGCTTTCCTTTGGCCCGTCAAAATCACCGGCTTTAACCCAACATGTGAAGCAAGTGTAACCTGTGAACACGTTAGGTGGAGCGCGACGACCATCGGCGGACACACACCGGGGAGCGGCCGTTCGCGTGCACCGCCTGCCCCAAGACATTCACCGCGGCAGCACGGTTGCGTGAACACGCGCGGATACACACCGACCAGAGGTTACTAAACTAATATATTACGGGTCGTCTTGCACATTGCTCTGGAAAGGTAAAGTCAAAAGGCTCCTTCGATTGAACGACGCATTAGATATTATTCTGATGTTGCGGCAAGGTAAAGTCGAAAGGCGCTCCTTCGATTAAACGACGCATAAGATATTATTCTGATGTTGCGGCAAGGTAAAATCAAAAGGCGCTCCTTCAATTGAACGACGCATAAGATATTATTCTGATGTTACGGCAAGGTAAAATCAAAATGCGCTCCTTCAATTGAACGACGCATTAGACATTATTCTGATGTTGCGACAAGGTAAAATCAAAAGGCTCCTTCGACTGAACGACGCATTAGACGTTATTCTGATGTTGCAAAGGTCCTTAACGAATAATTATCATTACAACAAGTGATAGGCTAGTGGTAAGATTCTGGCCTCTCATCTGGGTTTACTTAGAAAGGTGTTTCTTCAATCTAAAGACGCATTAAGCGTTATTCTGATGTTGCGAATGCCCTTAACGATGAATACTTACCATTATATGCAGTGATAGCCTAGTGGGAAGAATCCAAACTCCCATACAGGAGTCCAGGATTCGATTCCCGCACGCACTTCCGATTTTTCGAAGTTATGTCCGGGTTAGAAATTAATGATCACTTGCTTCAACGATGAAGGAAAACATCGTGAGCGAACCTGCACATCTAAATGTTCTCTGTATAGTTCTCAAAGCTGTGTAAAGTCCACCGCACTTAATCCACACTTAGGTAACATGGTGGACTATGGCATAACCCTACTTGTTCTGAAAGGAGAACTGTGCCCAGCAGTGGGAAAGTAATTAGTTGATGATGACGACTTACCATTAGGCCCGTCCGCAACTTTGATGATTGTAGTAAAAAAAGAATGAATTTTTCCCACATTTTAACCACGTAAACTTGAAGAGCCACCTAGCTAAATGCAAGCAATACATAATAAGTCTCAAGCAAATTGTGTAAGTACCGGCATACATTGACCGGGAGTTACAACGGAGCCAACGGTTGTTGTAACCTCTGGTTTACGCACGCCGGGAAGCGACCGCCCGCGTACCGCCTGCCCCGAGATATTCACCGCACCCGCATGGTTACTGAGCACGCGTGGACACATACTGTGCAGCGGTTACTAAACTATGTTAAGAAGTCTTGCCACATATTGCTCTAGGATGTTAATATCTATCCACAAATATCCAGAAAGGCGCAAAAAAGCCTTTTTTGCCATTTTGTGACGATGAATTGGGGATAAACATCGTGTATTTGGTGCATTTTAAGTTATTCTAGAATAGCAAATGTCCTACGGCGACAGTGACCGGAAGTTACAACATTTTTTTTTCTGTGAGAAACATAGCAAACCATCTTATATTAAATGGTCACTGCAGTTCATGTTCATCCATATCTAACCCCCAACAAGACTAAAGTCATATTTGAGGTCGTACGTAAATGAGTTACTACTCCTGAGAACTAAGATCGCCTCGCTGTGTTTCCGACAATCTCATCTCTCCATAGGAAACACAAGAATCGCTTCACAGCGGTTGAGGGCGGCAGTGGTTTTCCCCGGACAAACTATAGTTCAGCCACGTAATAATAATAAGGGAAACAAGTGTAAAATACAATATATAATACAAACACGATGTTCGGGTCTATATTAGCTACGTAAATTTGAGAGGAGGTAGAACTATAGTCCGAGAGGTGGTAGAACTGTAGATCATCCGGGGAAGCACCACCGCCGCCCTCATAATCCGCTGTGAAACAGTTTTTGTGTTTCGGTTGCAGAAGTCGGTTGCTGGGCACACTTACAGCGAGCGACCGTCTTAGTCCTCAGGAGTAGTGACGTATCTATGTACAACCTCAGACAGAACTTCAATTTGGTTTGAGGTTAAATGTAGGTGTCCATGGGCTGCAGTGACCATTTAACATCAGGTGGGCTGCACGCTCGTTTGCTACTGATCGAACATAAAAAAAAATACTAAGTTTAGGCAGAAGGGAATATGTCGCAAGCATCAGCATCACTGCGTGAGAACAGACTGACACATAGACCAGAGGTTACGTCGCTCATCGGCGGATGAACGACAAGGAGTGGCTGTTCGCGTGCACCGCCTCCTCCAAGACATCCATTAGTTGCGTGAGCTCACGGATACACTGACCAGAAGTTACCAAACATGTATATTTGTATTAATAAGCACACAATGCTGTATTATTGTAAAAACTAAGAAGTGAATTTTGGTTCTACATCAACCACTTCACGCTGTTGGGGACGGAGAAACCGTTGGATTCAGAAGGTCGCTAGGAGTGACACTAATTAGGGGAGGGCTGCGTCCAGCAGTGGACCTCAAAAGGTTGACGGGTGGATTAACCACGTTTAATCAAGAGCGGATAATTCTCAAGTGGGATTAAAGGCGCGGCGGATACATTCCGACTATTCTATGTTTACTATGCAATTATTTAAGCAGAACCCTAGCGTCCGCACGGTAGCGCAAGCTCACGTAGATTCTCATCAACCAGACATAAGTAAACTAGTGTAGTAATAGCACTTTAACACATTGACTGCGGCAAACGCACCTGTCGTGTTTTACTGCCCGCACCACGAGTGCGGCTCGCTCGCATACGGTGTCTGCCGCCGTACTGGAACACGCCTGATGTGTTGCGCGCCGCAGGAGTGGATTGTTTCGAATATTAGCGGCCGCAGTCAACGTGTTATTTCTAAGGACTTTAGATAATAAGGACTAGAAAAGAGAGATGAGGTAGTAGGAAATAAGTAAGAAGTTTTAGAAGTCTCGAGACTTTAGACGAGATCTTCAAAATGTACCACTTCGCACCAAAGTCAGTACAATGGGAATGAGATTAGTAGCATTTAAAACTAAAAAGAAATTGTAAAGTTAATCCTAATTTATCCGTACAAAATTACCGTCAATTGTTTATGACAAAAAGTAAATTACTTATGAATATTGAAACCTCGCGGTATTGTGATCCTATTAAAGATATTTAGCTAAACTAATACAACCATCTGATATCTTATTTTTTTTTTAAGTTTGAAGAGTAGCAAACGAGCGTGCTGGCCACCTGATATTAAGTGGTGACTGCAGCCTATGGACACCTACATTTAAACTAAAAAATGACTGAAGCCCTATCTGAGGTCGTTCGCAGACACGTCACCATTCTTAAGGATTGATGGTCGCCTTACCTGTAAGTGTACCCGACAACCTCAAATCCAAAATAGTAAATTATCACAAGTTCTGTTATATTTTAACTACGTAGGGATAGTACCGAAAAGGTAGGTGGGCTAATAGGTGGTAGAACAATCGTACGTCTGGGGAAGTATCACCGTCGCCCTCATAATCCGCCGTGAAGCAATTGTGTTTCGGTTGGAGATGTGCGGTTGCCAGGCACACATATAGCGAGACGACCATCATAGTCCTCAGGAGTAGTGACGCATCCAAATACAGCCTCAAACGGAACTTCGGTTTTGTTTGGGGTTGGATGTGGGTGTCGATGGGCTGCGGTGACTAATTAACATCAGATGGCCTGCATGCTCATTTGCTACTTTACAAACATAAAAAAAGATAGATATAAAATTTAACTATTCCTACCATCCGAACGGTCCCCTAAATTATATCGGATACAAACCAACCTGTAGGCTTAATAACTTTTGGTCGATGCCTTTTAGAGAAAAAAATATTGTATATTTTTATTTCATCATACGGCATTGATATATAGGCGTGTTCACTTTTCAAGCTAGCGTGCTAGGACTGGGGTTACTAAACCATTAATATTATACAACTAATTAACATAAACATTTTAATTCGTTTTTTTTTAAGTATTATTTTACTTATCTGAAATGTTTCATACATTAATATGTAACTGTTTAGTCCTTTTTCAACATTGTTATTCTGTTCTACATATATATCTTTTCTATTTATTAAACAGAACTTACAAACACGCGTGCCTGAAATTGAGTGTCCTATGATAAAATATCTATGTATTAATTGAACGAAAAGATAGAAATCCTACATAGTGTTAATAATAGACGCCCTATTGGGAGTGGGTCGAGCTGCCATAGTCAAATTACAAGTACTAACTTAAGCTGTGTCTACTCGTTCCATGATACAAGGGTAAATTCCGTGTTACCGGGAGGCAATGAGTGGAAGTGCCTTGCCGTTACTTGTGAGTCATTATTACCAGGATATTACTTTCCCACTGCAAGACATGGATCCCCCTCTAAAGTGAAAATCATAATCATCATCAACCCATTAATGTCCCACTGCATGGCTCGGATCTCCTCTCAGAATGAGAATGGTTAGACTATAGTCCACCACGCTGGCTAAGCGGAGATTGGTAGACTTCACACACCTTTGAGAACTTTACAAAGAACTCTCAAAACTTTTCTTCACCGTTAATGCAAGTGATAAGTAATTTCTAACACGCACATAACTTTGAAAAATCAGACGTGGAGTCGGATTAGAACCTCGAGCATGCAGAATGAGAGTCCGGAATCTTAACCACTTTGTTACTTAACCAGTTAAAGTGAGTAGTGAAGTATGGAATTAACTATTCTACACTAGACAAGTGAGGGTAAACTTCAAACACATTAACAGTATTACGGAGACACGGAATCCCAATGTGTAGAAAGTTTTTGTTTTGCTCGTATTGTTTTTATTATAAAACGATATAACTCCCCTCTGACAATTCGCCGTGAAGCATTTCTTTTGATGCCGTTGTCGCCAAACGAGCATGATGTTAAGGCCACAAGAGCCGTCACTGCTTCGCAAGGTACCCACATCTAACCTCAAACAAAATTGAAGCCCTATTTGAGGTCGTACATAGATGTGTTACTCTTGAGGACTAAGGTCGCCTCAGTGTAAACTAAGACAGTCGCCTCGGTGTAAATGTACCCGGTAACCGCATCTCTCTAATTCAAACAAGAATTGCTTCACAACGGATTATGAGGACAGCGGTACTTCCCCGGACGAACCGTACTTCTACTATCAATTATTAAATTATTAACTACCACCTACCGTTGTTAATGAATATACCACTTATCGAGATAACACGAAACGTAAAAAAATTTTTCGTACATCACCAATGGCATTCTATGTATTTCATTATTATTATTTCATTCATATGTTTTCGTAATTATAGCAACATCCCTGACTAATATGCAAAAGCGTCGGTTTTCCTACACTTACGTCACGGTGATCAAATAAAGTGGCGTAAGTAGTTACATTTAACAGACTGTTCCCACTTAATTCTGTAATCTGTATGCGAGGGCACCTACGGCAAATATCGAGTATTGATACTAGGAACCTGATTGAGGCAGTATTATCTCGGGAGGATTCTTACGATGACCGGTTTATACGTTTGGAACTGGGTATCTTTTTGTTAGTATACAGGCAACACATGACATTTTTATCCGTTTGCTCTAGATGTCCAGGGTTCTATTCTAGGTACACTTCGGATTTTTCGAAGTTATGTGCGTATTAGAAATTAATTATCACTTGCTTTAATGTTGAAGAAGGGTATAGTGAGGAAACCTACACATCTGATAGTTCCTTGTAAAGGTCTTGAAGGTCTATGACGTTTACCAACCCGGACTTTGCCAGCGTGGTTGACTATGGGGCTTCTTAATTTGAGAGGAGGTCCGTACCTATCAATGGAACATTAATGGGGTGATGATTCCGGGGAAAGTAAACATCTAACTAATTTATTTCGTTTTTTGTTTTGGGTCTGAATATTTTAAGTTTTAGGTATAGGAATTTACCCAATGTTCTCTTTTGACCTTTGCGTGGAAGAGTCTGAACTATGTTCAGTTATTTCCTTTACGGACATGAGGACATACAGACAGACAAAATTTTCAAAAATAGGTTTTTATGTTTTGGTATCAAGTATCTAAACAAGGAGCTTGAAATACAGTAGGTTTTTAATCCTATGTATACACTTTAAAATTGATAAGCAAATATCTCGAATAAAGTCATAATCATCACATCAGCATTTCTCGTTCCACTACTAGACAGGTCTGTCCCAAGATCCTCTGCTAATCTCATCCAGCTCCTTTCTTCTACCTATTTAAGGTCGTCCAACGCGGCTATGCCTGCCGATTTGGGGTCAGCCATTGGATCTGCAACATACGTGACCAGCTTATTGCCACTTTAGCTTCCTATTTCTTTGAACTATGTCGGTCTTCTCCAGTGAGGAAAAATCCGTGCCCCGCAGTGGGACATAATAATAATTATTTATTTATTTACTCAAGTAACAAAGACTTATCAGATATACATATGAAAACAATCAGAATATAACATTTTCAAATTACTTTTTTTTTTTCATTTTTTATTTACATAGAAAGGGTTGAACCCATAGAATATAAATACATATCATAGAACAGAACATACCCATGTTATGTTACGTTTTTCCAGGCCCTACAGGTGTGACATATGCGGCGCTGCGTTCCGAAGGCCCTACGCTCGGACAGTGCATATGCTTATCCACACGGGGGAAAAACCGCACGAGTGCGACGTATGTGGAACCGCTTTTAGGTAAATATCCAATTATTTCAAACGTTTAACTACACACAATAAGTTATTAAAGGTGCAACAATGTAACTATTTTTGTTGTGAGAATATTTGCAAACGAGCGTGCGATCCGCCTGATGTGAAGACCACTGCAGCCCATGGACACCCACCCATCTTTAACCTTAAACAGGACTGAAGTCCTATCTAAGGTATCTTCTGAGGATTAAGGTGAGATGTCCTCGCTGGAAGTGTACCCGATAACGGCATCTCTTTAACCGAAATACAATCATTACTTCACGGAGAATTATGCCGACAGCGGTGATTATGTGAGCTATAATTCTATCAACTATTAAATTATTTAGTAAGTAACATCTTTATAAAACTGAAGTAGCAAGTTAACATGCAGTCCAACTGATGGGTGGTCGCCGTCGTCCATATATATTTGTACAGCATAAAAGTGGCAAACGAGCATGCGGTCCCCCTGATGGTGAAGTGGTCACTGCCGCACATGGACCTCTGTAATTAACCCCAATAGTATTTAATCCTACGGTCGACCGCACACGTCTTGCTACACCTGAATACTAAGTGGGAACGTCTCCTATAAATGTCTTTCACTGAAATGGTCAGCGGCAGGTGTAATGGCCATCATTGCGTCTTATAGCCACAGATGTTTATCGTTCTGTGGTAGCTGTGTGGTCAACACCGATCTAATAGGAGATGTATTGTATTCTTCTATCCATAAATTACTTTTGCTCGCAGAAGATCTGGTGACATGTGGAAGCACAAAAGGACGTTACATGGAATCCAAGCCGCAAGTGCTGAAAGTTAAAATTAACTTCACTTCCAAATCCACATACCGTTTTCTTACCAAGCGATATGTTTTCATCTTTGATAACAGATGGAGCTACTTGTATTGAAACGCTAAGGCGCGACCCGCACGACGTAAGTACGGACTTACAGGATGTGTAAAACTTAGGCTGGATTTAAAACTAATTTACTGAATGGTATTTTAAGAAATAATAAACAATCGCTTCTAATGCAGTGTTTACTGATGAGCCATGCTTTCTTTGATATTTTCCTCCTATTATTTTATTTTAGTTAGTCGAATCAGGTAACTATTACGAAATATTATACTGATTTGTTAGTAAACTTTGATATACATAGTATTAAATGATTGCGTTCTGTTGTAAATTAATAAACGAATCAGACTTGCATGTTTTGCTTATTATATTATTACAACTGCCTACTTATATTTGTTTAACGGCTAAAATTCTCTTCTGTAACTTTTATAAGTTTTTACTTAGTGTTCGTTGTGTCATGTTGGTATCGTGTAGAAGGGTGGGGTAGCCCTTTGTATGCGCCACTGCTTGGCAGGGGTCTCCTCATAACAGGAGAAGGCCTGGAGCATACTCCACCACGCTGCTCCAGTGCGGATTGGTGGAGAGGGTAGGTATCACGATTGATGAAATCAAAATAAAAGTCTAGTTTCTTCAACAGTAAATATTTATTATAAAAATTGCTCTTATAGCCACATTTCTGTTTCTATAATATATATAATATTTATGTTCATCTTTGTGCCATTGTTTCACAAAATTATTCCTGTTCTTGTTATTTTCGACACAACAGCTTAAACAATATTTATATTACAATTATATTTCTTACATTAGACAATCAGAAAAACAATTTTGAATAACTTATAACAGAGGAACGTACTAGCAATTCGATGTGCGTCAGCTTATTCAAAATTGCTTTTGCAATTTTCTAATGAGTATTTTTTTCTAGAATATAATACACAATGTCTCAATAAAAAAAATCCTGTCATTTTTTGGTAACCAATGGCAATGAAAACGCTAAGAATTTACACTTAAATGTAATTATAAAGTTACGTATGTCGATGTCGCGGGTGTCTTTGAGAAGCCCGCAACGTGAAGACGGATGCAATCCAATGCCAACATTAAGTTACTGCTGTCGGTCACAACACGATGCGCGGTAGGGCCGCGGGGCCGGGACAGGATCGGCAGTGTAGCCAAAGATCTACCCCCTAAAGTTAGGGACAAGATGTTAAATAGGGATTTTAAGGAGGTAGCCAACTTAAAGAATTTTCTGCTATAATCAGGGACAAGAAGTTAAGTTAAGGTTATTTGGGGGCAAATATATCCTTAATAAAATTAATTTATTAGCAACAGCAAAGGTTATGTATTTACTTAAGATCGCCAGATTGTGATCAGCAGTTACAAGAAAGCGATTGTTTCGGTTAGATCTTACCGGGACTTTGATTTTTTTTTTGTAATTCAGTTGTAGGGATTTGGATCACTCTCACGGGGAATACAGTTGACGCAGTTGGCAACACTGGGGGTTCTAAAGAGCCGTATTGTAAAGTGCTCACCACATTCATCTGTACAAAATTTACATCTATTCAAACAAAACGCCCGTTCTAACTACGAGTTAAAACATCGATACGCCAGACAATTTTATATGTAGCTGAAAATGACAGGATAAAAGGAGCACACAAGTGACCACGTTGCTGTTGGAAATCGTAATTTGTACATCATTGCAAGCATCCGGAGTGTTTCATCTTTTTGTCGCACAAGCGGTCATTTGGACGCTGGTTTTCACGCCAGCGGTAAAAATTAATTTGATGCAAAAAAAAAAAAATTCAGTCTCAGCTAAATACACTTAAGTACATTCGGTACAATTGAACGGAGTCATACAGTTCTCGCGGTGACAGAAAGATGAAAAGAGACCCTAAGATTTGTTAGTACAAATGTAACTATCATAAGTATTATGTACGTCAATAGAGCAGTTTTACCCATATTTCTCTAACTTACTTAAGTAAACCATCACAACCAACCATACGGACTTGTTTAACGAAATATAGGAAGGTACGGTAAAGCAACGCAAACGAAACGGGGGAAATCATCCATAACTTTCTCGAGTAGCTCTAAAGTCACGAGTTTAAAACCCAAATATTATTACTAACTAACATCCTTCGAGTACTGGCAATAATTTGTGACACCTTAACAATAATGAATTATATTATGTAACTTGTAAATCTGTACTTGTTGAGTGATTGGACAGAATAGAAGTTGTATTATACAACACGGCGGCCGCTAGTGCGGACGCCGCATAGTGAAGTCTGCTCTGAATCGACATCAATATCAATAAAATTATTACTTTACATAATGTATTTACAACGGTCGCGTTCGCCGCGCCATAATGCCCAACTCAGTATATAATATGTACACTAAATTTAAGAACATAGTTTTCTCTCATTAGCTACCGAATCACAATTCAAATATTTGAGTAATTGACAACGGTGGACAAACATGTGTCGGACCACTAATGCATCTTACTTTATTGAAATTTGTACTTTGCTCTATTAACAGTCGTGCTATTATGTTTGGTCCATGCAGTCGCAATTCCTTGGCTGCGGATGGGAACCCTGTGTGCCATCAGAAGAGTGAGTCATATATCACTATTGCATTCAAAACTGTACATTGATCACTGGAGTTTCGGTAGAAGCAAATTTTATGTAACAGCAAACGGGCTCGCAATTCATTTGATATTAAGTTACAAGTGCCACCTTTGGGCATCTGTATCTAAAGGACAAGAATTCCAGCTTATGTCGATTATAGCTGAATTGCTGTTTTTGAAGACTAAGTTCGAACGTCTCATGCAAGTATTCCTATAAGTTTGGTCACACATGTCGAGACAGAGGAGGTCGAAGTATCGAGATGTGTGACCAAAGTGACAAAAGCTTATAGGAAAATAAATCTCATAAATTAGGACTAAGCTGGAACGCCTCGTGTGTGTACACAAGTATTGCTGTTGAGTCCAGGCATCGCTATCCGAAGCTGAACCACAAAATGTGCTGTAAAAATGCGAGTTTACAATTCTGAATTAAACGTTCAATCGGGCCGCATTAACCAGTTTTTCGTTGCTATTTGGCGAAACACTGTGGCCCCATCGGCCCCGACCACAAATCCTGATGACGCACAGATTCATTAAGTCCATTTCACGCAAGCTGCTCACAACCCGATGTTACTAATGAGAGAACATATCATCACAACGCCATCAATGGAACTCAGTCGCGCTGGTTCGGTGCCGTCGCGCCCTTACTGACTAGATCTCTCCTTTTAGAAACGACGGGTTATCGCACTATTGTTACAATATTTCAATAAATTCATTCGATGTCTCAAATCTCATTGCATTTACAATTACAATTTTAGGCTAATTTGACATTTTATGGATTATAACGCTAAGTAGGGGAATCCAGTCATGGCATCGGCGACCTTCTAATAAAATAAATACAAAACTAAACTCATTCTCGCAAATAAGTTTCGCTAATAGTGTCATTATTGTTTATTAGGAACTGCATTTCAGTATTAAAGTAGTTAATAACAGTAAAAGAAAACCGAATGGAAATCGTATATCCTTTAAAACTAAATCGTTAATATGTAATGTTTCTAGTAAGTTAAGTGTTCATTAGAAGGTCGCTGAAGAGCTGTGAATATGCAATTCCAAGTACACAGGGATGCTTTAAGTACAACCATACGGTAAGTTGTATTACATAATCCAATTATTATACAGTTGCATGATCTTTTTACAGTCGAAAAACTTTCATTAGTCGCTGGTAAGGCCATTTAATTGACACCTAGTTTTAGTGCCGCAAATTGTGTGTGCGGAATGAATGAAAGTTCGTCGGGAGTTTAAGTACTTACTAGATATTTAATTACAATTTGTTCGACAATGTTCATTTGAACTAATTGTAGTGTTCGCTACTCAATAGTCAAGAAAATCGGTATCTTAAACTTAACGCTCATGCGTTTTTAATTGATCGGCACACGTCCACACAAGTCTGACATAGATTGCAAAATCCGATCGGTGCAAGTGTGGTCTTTGAGATCGCAAGAAACAAAGTTAGGGTAACGTAATGACGAACGAAGATCTTTATGTATATATATGTATGTAAAGACCAAAAATCCACGGATCGAAGAACCCTCAATAACACATAACCCATCCAATTCACGCTCGTTGAAATTCATTCGATTGAAAATATCAAGACAGAAATAATTTTAAATCGTCATCTTTACCCTTTAACGTAATAAATATAGCATTTACCTAATTAATTATAAAATAATTTCAACAAAATTTCAAACACCCGAGTATCGATCTAAACCATAATAACGTCATCGGCTAAGTCACTTCAGTTTCAGCTTGGAATTCACTTAAACAAATAAAACTATCAAAAATAACTCGGCTCGCATTTAAGTCCTGCGTCACGTCCGAAGCTAGCACCTTCCCATTAGTAATTACATAATACTAACTACTGACTGCTCGTTCGCGTCGCTCGGCTCGACGCGGCATCGGCGCGGTACCGGCGCGGCACCGCCTCGGTACCGGCGCAGCCGGCAC
>DWKL01002016.1:0-13416 GCA_018249415.1 Phareas burnsi | reverse complement strand
ATGAATTTTTGTTCAACTTGTGTTGTTAGGGAACTACCTATGATATTATTACCTTAGCAACGGTGCAACTTGTAAGCTGTAGATGGGTCGTTTTCTGACGAAAACACGCTGTATATGTGGCCTGGTATTAGGTATTCCAAGGTCGGCTCTGTAGACCACGTAGGCCTCGGTGGATGTTATTTCTAGTTGGGTCCAGTAAACTGATCGGCCGACCCAATCTACACAAATGCTGCTCGCTGTGCCGTTTATCGATGTCAACTAAAATTTATTTGTCATTTTTAATACATATGGAATAATAGTCAGCTGATCTACACAGTGAAACGAAAACACATGACAGGCTTAAGAATAAAACTTATGATCATTTACCTTGTAATGTCCACTGCTGTTGATTCTCGATGAAAAAATTTCCTCAAGATTATTGACCCAGTAAGCGATGTTTTCTTCAATGGAAACCGTAAAGTCGACAGGTATTCCAGTGCTCTTTGGTATGGTTTCGCTTTCTCCGGAGTCGAGATCCACAATTTTGATAGCCTCCTGAGATGATATCATCACTTTGGGGATGGGGTTGATATCGTCAGATGAAGCAGATACTATTTCAGAATATTGTCCGTAGCCGGCATCAGTGTACGCTCGCACCTATAACAAGTAAAAAGACAATTTAGACACTCAAAATGAAGTTATATACACGTGTGTTATATATATAAATATAACGCAATTAGTAAGCGTAAGTTAAAGTTTCTAAACTGTTCACGTGCTTTAGCTTGTCTTAGAGTAATAAAATAAATCGTTTGTTACTCTAAGACGGGCTATCTGATGTTAAATGGTCGCTGCAGCCCATATACAACCACAAACGGGACCAAAGTCCTATTCGAGATGGTACGTAGATGCGGTACTACCACTGAGGACTAAGACGGTAGCCTCGCTAGTATGCGTACCCGACAACAGTATCTCTCCAACCGAAACCCAAGGATTGTTTCACGGTGTATTGTGATTGACAGTTTGTTATGACTCAAATGTACGACGTTTAACGAGACGTTTTTCAAGCATTCGCCATTCAAACGTTTTCTATACTAATAGCCCCCACCCCCCCCCACAAGGATACCCTGTGCCGTTGGTGCCATGGACACATACCAAACCAAGTACACAAGCACCCGGACCCAAAACAGGTATCTAAATTAATCATTTAGATGTATGTGTGGCCGAGAATCAAACCCGGAACCGGTAATCGCTGTGCCAAGTGGTTATCAAACAAACGCGTCGCGGTTACCTGAAAGATGTAGTTGGAGCCGAGTTGGAGGTCCCGCAGTATGAGTTGCGTGTGCACGGGCAAGAGGCGCGCGTCGGCGCAAGCGGAGGGGCGGGCGGGTATGGCGCGGCGCGCGGCCGGCAGCTGCCAGCACTGGGCCTCGTAGCCGCGGATCACGCCGTTGGCGCGCGCCGGTGGTTGCCACCGGAACGTCGCCATTAGTGGGCCGCCGCTGCGTGGACACGACACATTTCACACTTTGATTATATATATTTAACCAGTAGTAAACGAGGATGCAGGCAACCTGTCTGACTGATTACGATGGTGTCGCAGAAAGTGTACCTGATAACAACACCTTTCCAACCGAAACACAAGAATTGCTTCCAGACGGATTATGAAGTCGGCGGTGGTACCTCCCAGCGAACGATCCCGGTTTTATCAACTATCATTTATATATCCCGTCTACATACCTGTGTGCAGGATGTATGTAGAGGCGCGGGGAGCGCGGAGCCGCGGGCGGCGCCTGTGGAGAGCGGGCGCGCGCTCGCGCTGCGGCACCGCCGCCCCAGTGCGTGTGCGCACGTACTGTCACCTCGATTTCGCTGTACGGCGCTATCCGCTGCTCCCGTACTTCCACCCACGGAACTTCCACTGTTTTCTGAAAAATACTCGCTTTGTATATCCTTACGTAGATCACAATCGATGACGACAAGGTCAGACTTGGTCGGGAGTGGGATAAATGACCACTAGTGACTAAATATCATGCACGCTTTTGTGCTTCGGAGGGCGCGTTAAGTTTTGGTCTCAACAACCGTTGTTTCTATGCGGATTGGTGGTATATACTCCAATCCCCATAGAAGCAATGTTGTAGAGTATGCTGCCAGTCCTCCCTAATGTGTGCCTGGAGTGGGATATTAAAAGGAATGCAACAATTTCCGCCTTGTGGCTTTCTGGCCCTGTGTTTATATGTGGTATATTGTATTGAAATCCTTTTTTAGCGGCATCGAATACTGTTTTATAAATATTAAGTGAATTGGATCAGTGTACAGAATATAACATTAGAAAGACTAGTAGTGGAGTATATTATTGGATAAACACATCAAAACAAAATCATAATACATTTTAATTATTTTCAGTTTTTATTAATTTTTAAAAATTCAAGTATAAAATACATATAATTATTTTTGATATTATTAATTTTTATTACTAAATTTATCAGATGCCATATCGAAGTATTTATTTGTTTATGGTTTATTGAGTAAAAAGGCACATAAAACGTACACTATGCTAATTGGCAACCCGCGTGATGCAGCGTTTACCATCACAGAACATAAAATATATGTTTTATGTGTTACCACACCACATGGGTTCCAGTTTCGATTCTAGCCAAGCAGACGTTTGAAAACGTTAACGTTAACGTGTCCAGGACGCGCGCGATATAAGATATCCAAGTATGGCGCTATAAGTGTAGAAAGGGTTTATTCATTTAATTAGCCAATAAATTCTACATTTTCTAACGACATCATCGCTCGTCGGATTTTACTTACAGTTAAACATTCGATATTCTAAATTCGTGTAGATTTACCTCAATTTTGTGTTGTCCTAAGAAGTGCAAGCTGACGTCATAGTACACCCGGCTGTTCTTGACATTGACGCGGGTGGCAGGGGCCCAAGTGACGTTGAACCTGTCCCACTCCCCCTCCACCGCGATTGACAACGCGTTGATGGTCTCCGGAATGGCGATTATGGATTCTGTGATAAAAAATATATTAAAAACACATAATTGGCACATCTATACAATATTTAAACCTTTCAACAAAAAGGTTGTGTTCAATATTGAAATATAAATCTATAAATATAAAAGGAGGTATTGAATGTGATGATCATGGAGGTGATGGAGTCACATGTTTTATCTTATAAGACAATTACTTAAACTAGATTAAAAACTTTCTCCATTTTATAAATCGGTTTTCTCTTCACGCAAACCGTCTACAAGATACTATTTTTAGAATAAAAACTTAGTCTTGTATTAAAATACATTGGCATAAATTAACTTTTATATATAGTAGAACTATAGATCAACCAGGGAGGTATCACCGTCCCCTTTACAATCAAGTAAGTATGCCCCCTTATTAAATCAGAATACAGCGTTTATTTCTGCCTACTTATAGCGGTGTATTTACGAATGATTTTGCCGGTAAGCTTAACCCTTAACTCTGAACCTTACGGAGATAAAATAAATAAAACATTGCCATAAGTCTTACCACTATCGGCATGTAATGTTGGATCTCTCACAGCTATCACATGGACACGGGGTACCAGTTCGGCGGTGTATCGTCCTTCTAAATCAGATACAACGGCTCGAGAAGCATCCTGAACCCAAACCAACCTCCCACTAAAGTAACACAGAGGCCCTAATGTTGCGGTGCCAGCTAAACGTGTTACTAAGGAACCCGATACCTGAAATGTTAGTAATAAAATTAGTCTAAACATTTAAACTAAATTCAAAGTTCAATTACTAGAATTAACCGTCCAGAGATCAACTCGTGAACGTCGTCCAAAGAGTAATGCTTTATGGCAACCTATGCAGCAACGCATACGTGGCAAAATTTTGGGCTGCAGTGACTATTTAAGACCATTTAAATAAGCAATTCAATCCGATTGCCAATTCTACAAATTTCAAAACTGGTATTGAAGGCATCTCGCAACACTATGATACTTTGAAGGAAGATCAAATAGAGCTCTCCTTCAAAAGTTCAACGCATTGGCGAATCCTCTAGCATTGCAAATGTCCACAAGCGACGGTGAGTATTTCCCTCAGGTGACGCGTCTACCTTTACACGATAATATAAAGATCGGTATAATATAAAGATATCTGCAAGTTTAGCAAATTTGCCGATGTTGTATTGTAACGTACCTCACTTATACCAGCGGAAATGCTATCAGCAGTTGGTGCTCGATGCAGTTCTGATCCATCGTAGCTTCTTACTAACCAATACAACCATTTCTTCTCCAGATCTGCTGTGAGACCCATCACTGAAAATTGTTTTATAAGATTTGACTTCTTTTCATCCAACTTTACTTCTGCATGCATAGCTAACATTAACATGTGTGTTCATATAATATTTTATATTTTTTAATATGTTTGAAGAATAGCAAACGAGCGTGCAGGCCGGGTGTTAAGTGGTCACTACAGCCTATGGATATCCACATCTAACTTCAAACAAGACTGAAGTGTTGTCTGAGTTCGTACGTAGATGCGTCTCTACTCCTAGAGCCTAAGATGGACGCCTCGCTGTAAGTGTAACCGACAACATCACCTCTCCAACCGAAGCACAAGAATTGCGTCACGGCGGATTGTAAAGGTATCGAACTCTTCTACCACCTATTAAAGATCACCTGATCTTACCTTGTTTGCCACTAAACAATTGCGCCGGATAGTAAATAATCTTATTCTCGCCATTCAGTTTCGCGGCTTCGACAGCGTGACCAGTGTTCCAGTATATGTAGGCTCCCAGGGAATCGATAGTAAGTTCTTTAGCCACTGTCACTATTGGCACAGGTTCTCTATTGGTGCCGTCAAAATTTCCACGAGTTATCTAGAATTAATAAGCATTTGCTTTTGAAGTTTTCACGTTCTTTTTTCCAAAGAACATACACTACATGGAAATAAGCTTTGTTTAAGGTATTTTCGGTGCGATATATATATATATATACATATGAATCTTTTAATTGATTATTATATGAAACTGCTCTGGTTCATGCATGTAAATGTAAAATTACTTGCAGATAACCTGACTCCATTTGCTGATCGAAGCTGAATTTAACATGAATGTCTAATATGTTTAATTTCAAGTTTTGATTGAAGTATATCGAGGAATATCTTACCAATTGCTGTTTAGGATTTGACCAATATATTTTCTTGCCAACCCAATCCACAGCTAAGCTGCCCACGTTCTCCATGTTAGACATAAGACCCATTGCGTGCGTTGTGGTGTTGTACCATAATACGGTCGAAGCGTTCGTTACTAAGTATAGCTTATCACGATACCAAGATATGTCCGTGATATAAAACTTCTTTAGGTGTGCCCTGTTAATCAAATTTAGTCGGTGAAAAAGTTTGTCCAAAAATATTTATTAACTTATTAAATGTATCAAAATCGACGGATACCTGTGTATTAACGTTTGCAAATTTTCTCCTGTTAAATCTGTTTGCAAGAGTCCATCGGGTCCCGACCAAAGTAAAGTACTGTGCAATGTGGTTGGCGTGGATGCCAAAGTCTTCCCCACAAATTCAGAAGACCAAGGGCCTGCGAAGAATAATAGAATATATAAAAACTATAACATAGATCAACTAGTAAATATAGTTTATTGTAGAGCCTCACCTGAACCGGATGCCGTTACTGCTGCGACTCTTATCGAATATTCTGTGTCCTGTTTTAGATTTTCCACTATCTGCATTGACTCGGTTATATGTTTTCTAAAATATTTTGTCATTATTATATATAACATTATTATGGTCAAACGATATAATGATTATGTATGTTGATACTGGTTTGTACTTACATGTCTATAGTATCACCAGAAGCTACGTGGGTTAATTGAAGTTGAAACGTCCACTGCTGCCAGGCACCACTTCCCTGGTGTCCCAAAAGATGAGGGGGAGACCAAGAAACCTTAGCTCGATTTATGCCCATTACACTTTGAACTCCCAGTGGTGGATTTACGGGTACAGGTATTGGTTGGCAACTTCTTAAAGCGACTAACACTTGTCTTGTTGCTATCGTCCTTGTGTTATACGCCAAAGGGTATTCATTATGAAAATAACTGTCACTTTGTTCATGATATTCTTCAGTTAACATTTCTTTCCCATTGGTCCAGTAAAACAGACCACCCGCATATGCAATCGAACGTGCTGAGAAAAACATCGGTGTTTGTGTGTTACTTCGAAAGTCTGTTACTTCTCGCCTGTTAAAAATGTTTCATATAAACAACATGGGAAAATAATCAACACGTAAACAGAAGGTACTAAAGTTGAAAATATTTGTAAACAAACCCATCGAGAGAGACCGCTAGAACTGTGTTTCGCCTGAGATGTGCAACAAGCAGTCTGAAATCGGCGTGATCTACAGTGAACGCCCCGAGATGCGCGTCTCTCACAATTAATTCCGGGGGAGCGTCGTGGCGAACACCATTTGAAATGTTTGCTAAATCCAGTCGATACAAGCCACCTCTTTCAACACCACGGAGAGCCCAAAACAAGTACCTGAAAGTGTATTATATATAACAACTGTTTATTCATTGTACAAACAATGGTACAGCGATCAGTAACTACTGATTCACCGTACCATCGACCGTACTCTTTCAGTGCAATCAAATGTATTACAGTTGACCTCACTCACCCGTTATATGCGTCCACTTCAAAATGAATGGGTCGAGAGTTGAATCCAGACAGAGCTACTATCTGATTTTTGCCATCAAAATCACAGCGCAATATTTCCCAATTTGAATACAAAGATGTGTTTGACAATTGAGAGTTTTCTTTTGAGTAATAAACTTCGCCGAGAACATATAGGTGACGATTTAACCAATCTACCGATAGATCTAGAGGCTTGTATGATATAGTTGCTGGTGTAAATATAGCTTCCGATTGGCTTTTTCTGGATAAGGAACTTCGATACACGTAACCGTTCGATACTGACACAAACAAGGAATCACTGTACACATCTAGACCAACACCTGAAAATATTAATTTATATATTTTATTTTCTATTGTAAATTTGTAATTTCTCAAAAATAATACAAAATTAATGACATTCTCTACATACCCGTGATATTATGCTCTGTACTGTAAAGTTCGACAGGATCAGACAACATATCATTTGCGGGGGCCGCAAAAATATTTTGTTCTCCACCCAAAATCAGAATTGGTTGTTGACTGGGTACAGCTAAAATAAAAGGAGAACATTAACTAAGATCATCATCATGAAACCATTATTGTCCTACTGTAGGATAAGTGTCTCCTTTTGACTTGAGTGGTAAAGTCCATCAGGCCGGCCAAGTGCGGATTAGTAAACTTTACACGCGTTTGAGAATTTTATAAAAATCTATTGTGTAGGTTTACGATGTCTACTTCACCATCGAAACAAGTTATAATTAACTTTAATACCAATATAATTTAAAAAAGATAGATATTCTGGGAGTTTAAGGTTCGAACTCTTGAACCCTAGCGTGAGAAGCCATAACTTTACCATTAGACTATCAATGTATTGTTGTTATTATAGGTTTTATTGTATATTTTCAATATTATGTTGTAAATAACGAGTTATGATATTGTACTGTAGTTTAGGATGCTCGCATAGTCTTGCGACTTGCGTAGGTCGTAACCGACCTACAAAGTTAGGCAACGTTGGACGCGGTGGAATTGTATTAGTGACTGATAGTAGCTAAACTTCGCGCGTCTTCGTGCTTTGAAGGGCACTTTAAGCTGTCGGTCCCGGTAGTTATCATTAAATAGCAAATGTTAAACCTTGTCGGAGACCTTGTGAGCGGTTTAAAAACATCCGACACACGTTGGCCCCTAATTCTGTTCTCCACTAATCCGCATTGTAAGGAGATTCATGCCCAGCAGTGGGACAAAAAAGAGTTTGCAGCTTATTGTAGTTTACATAAAGTTACTTTGACGTCACTACACTAATACTTTGTAAGTTGGATGTTACTTACGGGTAGGTAGTGGCGGTGTAGAGATCTTGACGTAGGCTCTGGGTCCTTCGCCAACCGCATTACGCATAGCCACCGATACTTCATACTCACGTGCGTGCACTAAATTTTGAAACATGTAAAATAACGTGTTGTTCGAAGCTGGCATATCCTATAACAACAAATAGTATTAATCAATGTACACATGAGAACTCTAATTAAAAGTATGAGACTTGTTAACGTAGATATATAAAACAGTGCAGATTACATGTCATAAGATTAACATTACCATAAATGACCGCGCTAATAAAAATAAGACCATATTGATAACTATTCTGATTTTAACATTCGAACCCGTGATCGTTTAACTATTGGAAATAAATTTAGGTAAATAATTTAAAATTTAACTTTATTTATGTAGTAGAAATAGGCTAAGGGACAGTTGAAAACTTTTCACATAGGATATGAATAGATCACAGATCGCAGAGTAACTGCTGGAAGACCCTGGGGACTAAGTTGGAACACCTCGTCTAAATGTCATGTCTTAATCAAGTCTTGTGTGCATTAAAAGTAAAAGTAGTTTCTTTAGGTAAATAAAAGTTATAAATAACTAAGTATCTAACTAGTAACATTTGAGTATATTTTATAGGTATTATATTCTAAAACCTTATTTTTCTAATCTATAATGTCACGGCTACCACGATGGTTGGGTATTTACCCGATCACGGCATGAGTAACTACTGCATTCGCCATAAAAACCCATAATTCTGTCCATATATTCATTATTATTAACAGACTAGACCAGAAAACATCCAACATATTTTGCCGGAGTGTGTTCAGAATCGAAAGAGAAGAGATGCATTGATGAAGACAATCAACGTAAACCAATTTGACGTAGGTGCGTATCACAGTATTTTGTCGGAGCCGCGCTTTGAACAAGCGAGATGTGTCTACTCATACATCAACGCCTATCTTAAAGATAGAAGTTTGAATAATCAATAGTTGCAAAATTGAGTAATGTGTGTTAGTATGTACAGGATACAATGGGGTTGACATGTACACTAAGTACCCGAATCCCAAAAAAAAGATTAAAAAAAAAAATTAACAGACTCCATCTACATTTTTCTTTATATCTGAGGGAATAAATTAAAACAATAACAAACCTCTAGCGCATCAATAGTGTTAGGCTGCGTGTCTGTTAGCCGTAGCACGTAGGAAATCAAAGGCCCGTTGGGAAATGGCCCGGGTTCCCAGGAAATGGCTACCCTGCTGGGATCAGGGGCAGCTGCTCGCAGGGCAGTTGGTGCAGAACTCGGTTTGCCACTTTCAAGTGTTAAAATCACAACCGATGGAGCTGAATAAACAGGTTCGCCAGTGCCGCCATGGCCCGAAAGAAAGATTGCAACGCGGAACTATAAAAAAAATGCATGCATTTCAGATAATCACACTTCAGTTGTGTTTTTTTTTATGTTCGATGAGTAGCAAACGAGCGTGCAAGCCACGTGATGTTAAGTGGTCACTGCAGTCCATGGATACCTACATTTAACCTCAAACAAAACTGAAGTTCTGTTTGAGATCGTACATAAATGCGTCACTACTCCTAAGATGGTCGCCTCGCTGTAAGTGTACCCGGCAACCGCACCTCTTCAACCGAAACACAAAAATTGTTTCATGGCGGATTATGAGGGCGGAGGTGGTACTTCCCCGGACGAACTATAGTTCTACCACCTATTTAACTGTTCATGTACACAGGAGTCTTAAAAATAGTACAAGTTAATAAATTAATGCATAATTTTAAATTTATTAACGCTGATGATTTATGTAGTTTTCGATATAGGTAAATATTACATTTAATTAATATAACAATAATGTCATTACGTATTCAATCAACTAAGATAACTTAATGCCAATTGAGAAAGTTTTTTCCGTAAGTTCAAGAAAACGCGGTCAGATAATGCATAATAATAAATTTAAATTAATAATAATATATCATGAACTTGTTGTTCTCTGTAATATTCTGATGAGAAAAAATATCTTAATGGACGGTACGTGAGTACTTATATTTACATTGTTGTCTTATATGATATCAGCTGTTTTATATGCAAGTACATATGTGATAGTTTTATTTGAAATCTATATATGTATGTAGGTACTAATATCCAAGTGTATAGATTGAAAATAAAACTTATATACTTTTAACATTTGGGGAGTAACAATGGAGCCTGCAGACCACAATGTTAAGTGGTCACTGCCGCTAATAGACAGCAATATCTAACGTCAAACTGTACTGAAGCCCTGTCTGAGGTCGTACGTAGATGCGTCACTACTTTTGAGGACTATGACGGTCGCCTCGCTGTAAGTGTACCCGGCAACCGCAACTCTCCAACCGAAACAAATTGCTTCACGGCGGACTATGAGCGCGACGTAGGTACCTCCCTGGATGAACTAAAGTTCTACCACCTATCAAATTTAATTTTACACTAGAGTAGACTTAAAATAAAATATATACTGTAATACTTTCAGTTATATTGAAAACTGCGTAAGTGCATTTAAATTAAATAAGTCATTTACATGTTAGCGTATTTTTTTCTTTTTAGTAAAACTTACCCTGTACTTCGTGTAGGGTCTTAAATTATCCACATGTATTATAGACCGATCGGAATGGCTTGTATTAGAGTAGTACTGCCAAGAGCCGGGCAACTCCTCGTATCTCCATTGCACCAAGTAGCTGAGATTGGCTAGATTAGGTCCCTCCCACACTAGAGACAGTGATGTTGCCGTTAGACTGTCTGCTACTAGGGCCGGCGCGGTTGGCGTACCGATTAGCTCTGTGAGAATGATCAAGGAATACACGCTTAGACTATGAATCAATTTTATAATTTCATATAACAATTGTAACCAGTGCTCAAGAAGAAGGAAGTAGGGGTTGAAGCCAAGATTTTTCTTAATCTATTTAATAAAAATCAATTTAGAAGCGTGAGTTTTCGCACAAGTGTTCTTTACATAATGTAACTGAACACTAAAAAATTATCTTTGAAAATGTATCTTCTAAAGGATTCAATTAGGGATAAAAGTTAACATGTATTTGTATTTATGTATGTAAGAAAATGATATTTCTGCTACCGTTTATAAATAACAGTTAGCGTTTTTGGAAATTCATTCTAACAGTCTAACATAAAGAGTTATAATTGTACATATGTCTGTCAGCTGTTATACCTACGAAGCAAGTCGATTAATATTTAATAAAACACTTAAGCTGTCTGTTTCCCTGTGACGCGACTATTGCATAACAACCAATATATTGAACCACGATACCATAGTCGCAAAAAATACTCAACACTTAATTTGACAAAATACAATATCTAAGGGTTTAAAATAATTACCTCTTATCTTTTGAAAGTAAGTGTTGAGAGCCTCGTTGCATCCCATAACACAATACAGTTCGCGAGAGAATACAGTTTCGGATGTGACATTCTGAAAATAATATTTTAGCAGGATTTTTTTTATTAGCAGAGAACATGATAAACAATTGATTAATAAATTGACTGAGACGTTACTTACACAGACTGCCTGGCACGATTTATCCAAACCTTCAAGCCAAAGACTGCATCCCAAGTTACACTGTAAACAAGACAACTTTATATAAGCCAACTTTTTAACAAAAGAAAAACCGAATTAAATATTCAATAAAAAGAGTCGCTTTAAAACAATACACACTTTTGCGTTTTGTAGTGTGAGTGCATCGTTATGTAGTGTGTGGTATAAATACATACACAAAGAGAAATATTTATACCTAGACTGAGAACAAAATCCAGGGAAGGAGAAGAGACCTCTTTGTGAGATAGATGGTACAATAATTATTGTTGTGCCATACGCATTGTCATGAATAATAATAACTGAGAAGTAAAAAACATTAAAGGTAATAAGTAGATACTAATTTATATACCATATAGATATCACAAAATGAAACATTAAACATGAATATATTTGAGAATATAATCAAGACGTGGAAAAAAATAATTCTATATTATTAAAAATATTTTCGTTTTTCAAGTAAACTAAATATACTATCGAAAGTACTCCAATCAAATGCTTCCCGAAATATGTAAATTGATCAACGGTGATGACAGATAGGAAGCAAATCCATTTAACACTGTAGATAAAATTACCAAATGCTACGGGCCTCAATACAATTATGGCTTGATACATAATTACACTACTTAACATCAATTTGTTGAATTACATTTAAAAAGATATGAATGTATAGTTCGTCTTTTGTTGCTTGTCTTTGGTGAACAATTATTAGGGGATTGATAAGCAAAGAAACGAAGATATTTTCAAAACAATAACTTAGAATAGGAAAACATTTTATTTATCAATAATAGGACATGTAAAGAAAAGCGGACCTATATAGACATATATGTACATAATATGTACAAAAAAACGTATGCGATTTTTCTTTCACACTCATAGACCCCCTTAGGATTCCCTGTGTCGTGGGTGCGATAGATATATACAAATACTAATATACAAACACCCAGACCCAGAGCATCTAAATTCATCATTTAGATGATCCTGGCTGGGGATCGAACGCAAAACTGCGTATTCCACCGGTATGGTCACCGCTACGTCACGCGGGTCATCTGCATGTATGTACGCGAATCTATATGAATGTATTATTTAAAGTAGGACAAGTATGGTTAATGGTCCTTTCATAAACGGCTCACGAGAATGAATTCGCGTATGTTTACGTCTCATTTGAGCACATGTTTGTTTCGAATCTTCGTCTAAACATTCACATGCCCACCTACTTGGGTCTTCGACAGTCACTGATAATTATCAGTTACTGATACTTCACGGCCAAATTCGGGTGCAGTTTTTATGATTTTCTTAAAGACAAACAGATCGTTCTTTAAACAAAACTGTCTAAACAAATGAAACGGTAGAAAAAAGATTTGACTTAGTGAAGAGGAGAGTAGGTGCTGAAGAGGAGTGTAGTTTCGCTAGAGGTGTTTTCATTAACAAGTTCCTTCATTGAAAAAAACCTATAAGAACCAAGTATGCAAATAACACTGGAACCGTCACCATACAATTCAATTAGTCATTAGTTCTTGTTATTAGTTGCCCTATATTTAAGGTGACTTAATTTCAAGGAAATTTTGAATAATGTGACGAATGCAGGCAATACCACATAGATAGAGTTTGAAAATTACAAATACCATGACATGCATTATTATAATATTTTCGTAGATGGTTCAGATGCAGCTGTATTTTATCTATAAAGGAAAAATCGTCATCAAAATATTGTAAATTATTACGCTTGTACTTTGTCAATCATGTATCGTTAGTTGTTTGAGAGGTAATCGTAAACTTTTTAAACGTCAATCATGTATCGTTATATTTTTATACTGTAAACGGGACTTAATCGCGTAATATTTTAATCGAAGTATTTACCTCGATTCTCGACGTTT